>OY744609.1:28647562-28855062 GCA_963556255.1 Allolobophora icterica | reverse complement strand
ATGATGATGATGATGATGATGATAAAAATGAGCCACCTTTCTGGGCGCTCCACTTTCCACCTTGGAGACCCTCTCGGCCTGTCTGGAATCCCGTTGCTCCGAATTATCCTTGGCTCTGTCCAGACTTGCAGGCATCACTAAACATGATGCCATTATCCTACTCAGGTGCTCGCTCAGCGCCTTAATATGATGCATACACTTCGCTGCGGCCCTTGCTCCAGTCATCCTTTTCTTGAACAATACGGTCTCTGCTCAATCTGGAATCTTCCTTTATCGAACGATCAGTGGTTGCAGGCTTCCCTCCCTGTTAAAGTTGGACGCTTGGGTATACGTAGGGCTTCTTCGCTTGCGCTGCCGCCTTTTTGGCTTCCGCTGCAGGTACCCTCGCTCTCCAATCCTCCATACTCAGTAATGTAATCATTGACACAGACACACAGTTTGTCACCTCGGTCAAGCAATGGTGCTCCACTTACTCAACATCACATCCAGACGGGGAGCTATCTCACAAGCATCCAAAGGTGATACAACAGACAATGAGAGCAACAAAAGAAGAAATACAGAAGACCATACGCTGGTGCACTGGCGTCGTTCTCCTCGAACTCTGAAGGGGAGGGGACAGCTCAAACTGGCGTCTGCGTGGGTGTCTTCAGCCAGTGGTTAAAGTGGTTTGGGTGAGCAGTGGGAACGCCAAAGAAGAGTTTCATTGGAACGCATGCGTGAGCAGTGGGAACGCAAGCAAAGAATTTCGAGAGCAGTGGGAACGCCTCTCCCACCGTTCCCACTCCACTTTAACCTCTGTCTTCAGCATAGTCGCACTCGGAGGTGTCAGTTGGCGATATAGGTCAAATCATGTCTGAGGCACGTCCAGCCCAAGGCGTTGACAACGTTCATATCCCTGCCACAGCAGCTGTTCGAGCTTCATGAGTGGCCCGTATAGAAGCCGTATTTGCCCGTGTTCTGGGACATCCCTCTGGTATGTCCCTGGAGGGCATACCACTCGGGAGACGCAGATGCATCTCGGGGAGTGGCAGCCACATTCAGCTGGCGGTTTAGCAGCGATCCACCAGTGGTAGCCTTCGTGGAAAGAATCTGGAACTTCCTGGCCCCACAGCCGCGGCTCATGTGTCCTTCTTCACAGGCTGCCCATTGACTGTAAAGCAGGTTGCTTATGGTGTTTATTAAATGTCAAATCAAATCAATTTAATGACGATGCTACAGAAACCATTCGATTAGGCTAATCACGTGACGATCTAAGAAAAATGTTCAGTTGGCAATGTCCGCCTTAGGATATTTCGGACCTTGTGCAGAGTATATACTGTACGGTCCCCCCATGACACAAATCAAGTTTTGTTTTTCATTGCTAATCATTTTATTTAGTAGATTGTTAACAAGTACAAGTAATTATATTTAAAGTAAAAATATTAAAGCGCTAATTACATTTTTGAATTTTTGAACTGTTGGTACCATTTGACTTTAATTTTATTGACAAAAGAAAAGATTTAATCGAAAACATAGACCTGTGTCTTGCTCATGTTAATTTTCCTTAGCAGCAATTGACATTTTCGCCCCCTTCCCCCTAAGTTGCCTGTGCGACCGCACGGTTCTCAGACCCCTAAGGCCGGCACTGCAATTATTGGTCGCAGATGCTCTTCTATTTAGACAAATATACAGGGCGAGGAAGAGCAACAGAATTATTGACATTTAGAAAAGCTGCGATACCTCGATTGGAATTACACCATCTTACTTGGACTGGAAAGTACTACTCCTCCGCTTCCACCAGGTACGTAGCCTGGTTGCAGAGGACCTGATCCTCTCTGGACAACACCACCACCATCTATATTGTAAAAACAATGACACATGTTGAATTGCTGATGCATCATTCAGTCTTGTCCTCGAGACCAAGGTCTTGGTCTCGAGTGCACTCGAGCTCGTTTTTAAAAGTCTTGATCTAATCTTGAGACCAAAAGTCTTGGTCTTGGTCTTAGTCTTGAGGTTCAAGGTCTTGGTCTTGGTCTTGAGGTTCAAAGTCTTGGTCTTGGTCTCACAAGACCACAAGACCAAGACCAAGACTCGACTGTCAATATGAAGAATCATTTCACAAAACTCAAGAATTTAAAAATTTATCAAGCCTGCTTGCGTCATACGACATATATGCACCGATGGATACAAGTCTTGTTGGTCAGGAAAACCCATCGGCAGCAGCAACAGTCATGCTATCAGACGGTCTGATAAACCATGGGATGTTTTCAAAAAGACTCACGATTTGTACAATTACATCCAGTGCTTGAAAAGCTACTGTGTGTACCAGCGACTTCAGCACCTGTGGAACATGTTTTTTCACGTGGCGTAATTTTTATGAGACCCCACAAGAAACGTCTTGGTCAGAAAATTCTGAGCGAATTGGTGTTTATAAAATACAAAGGCATTTAGAATAATATTTTGCATGAAGGACTTTTCAATACAAAATCGGAATTCTTTGCAGTTTGCATCTAAAGTTAATATGCTTGAAAAATAAAAACTCATGTTTTCATTAAAATAGCGAGTATTCCGACTTGACAATCTTTTAGTAAGGAACAGAGGTCTTGACCTGATTGTAATTATTTGGGTCTTGGTCTTGAGGTTCAAAGTCTTGGTCTTGGTCTTGGTCTTGGTCTTGAGGTTTGAGGTCTTGAGAAACAAGACTTGCATCATTATAGCTTATAGTCAGTGCAAAGGCGCTTTTTAATTTTACCATTACAATAATATATATAAGATGCACGCATGTGTAGTTGTGTACAGTTAAATGTAATTAAGTCAGCAAATGACAAATTTATTTTGAATTCAGACCAGCGCTAATGTGATACCATGTTGAGTACACTGCATGCAGTAGGAGTATTCTAATTGAATATCGTGAGTACTTTACGTAATGCGATAAGTACAGTATATGTTGAGTACTCGAATGCAATACCGTGGGTACTTTAATGCAATCTTGTACTCGATACTGTGTTGTGTGTGTTCGAATGTGATAGCCTACTGCTGTACTCTACCGTTTTCAGGTTGTCTTTGGTATGGTGCGAGTTGGGTCGGCCGTCCTGACCCTTTAGCTTGGGTCTCCATTGGCCCAACAGACGTCATGATTGTCTATGATAAGGTCACCTGGACTGTTACACCTGGATTAGAATCAGCAGATGAATCGAATTAATACACCAGCACTTAGAGGTCGTAAGAGGTTGCCATGCCTGAATTGCTCTCTGGTGCCAATCAAATCGTATGCAGTCGATATATTATAATGCAACGTAATGCAATGAAATCTGATTTAATCTGATATAAACCAATCTAATGTGATCTAATGTGAACTAATCTGATCTCGTATAGATTAGTCTAGTCTAACATATCCACTGTAATTAGGTAGACTATCCTAACCTAACCAGTAACCATCTGTCTGAGCAGGGAATACACAGCTCAAAATAATAGCCTTAAAAGTAGGAAATCGTAAACACTCAAACCATCCCATCCTCCCACTCCTTTACCACACACACGTCCCAAAGAACTGATGTTCTCTTAGGAATCCTCGCTAGATCTCTGCAGAGGCTGTCGTGAGGACTGAGCCAATTCTGGCCTCTCTTGAACAAGTTACAGCAACATGTTTTCTGCACACCAACTCTTCGACGAGTTTAACTAGCATCATTTGCACGATTCGAAGCAAGGTCTCTGCTGAAGCTTGTCGGGTGTTAGCCTGGGAACGAAGTTTAGGAAAAAACAACGAATATCTCCCTCTTCCACCGGTTCAGTCTGATTGTCTCCCGTTGAAATATATTTTCCCAATACATTTAACTCCTATAGCCACGGATCTGTCGTCTCTGGTTCAGGTCAGACTATCTATGTCCCTTTGAAGATACATAAATATAATATACATATTATTACATAATAATTATATAAATATTATTACGTGGGTCCACATAGTCATTTACGACGTCCTTTTAATTGGTCTTTGAATTAAAGGCCTTGAAGTCCAGAGGATGTCGTTACATTTGTCGCTGTTTTTATTCGTTGAGCGAAACCCGTAATTTGCATTGTACATTTAACTCACTGATTAAGAGCTGCGTGGTCCTATACATAGCATCGTTTTATGTGTCTCTCCTATGAAAGGCTGAAGATCCAGGAGAGTCCTACACATTAGGCCTAGGTGTGAAACTCGTACTCACTTGTTCTCATAGTCTCTAGTAAACGAAATGTCGCTATGAACAGCGCCGGGCTAAACACTCGAGAAGCGTTCGAACAACAATTCGATGCCGACTGAAACGAAGTACTGCGCACAGGCCTATACAATCGGTTGTCATGTAGGCCTAGGTCTACGGAAAATGCATCAGCCTATGGGAACAACGATAATGCCAATAGGTAAACCACGTATACCATGGCGGGATATGCAGGTATAGAGGCCCATATATAAATGGGTAGGCCTATGTATGTGTATATAAATTATGCATATATATATATAGGCCTATACATGTGAATACCTCTAATGAGCACCATGTATATGTTTCCATTTGATACATAGATGCTCCTGTATTAACGTATAGATTACCTGCGTTAAATAAAGCGAAATCGACGGCCCGTGCATCCAACCGTGACGAGTTCCATAGTTTTTCACTTTAGGTGAGGGAGGAGGAGGAGGAGGAGGAGGAGGAGGAGGAGGAGGAGAGTAGGAGGAGGAGGAGGAGGAGGAGGAGAGTAGGAGAATGATTTGGAGCAGGAGAAGAGGAGGAAACGGAGGAAGAGGAGAAAGCAGAGAAGGAAGAGAAAAAGGAAGAAGAGAAGGAAGCGGAGCAGGAGGAAGAGGACGGAGGTGGAAGAGGAAGGAGAAGAAGAGGGAGAGGATGAGCAGGAGCAGGAGCAGGAGGAGGATGTGTGTGCTTGAGCCTATTGATCTGTTGTCTGTGTCTCTAGGGCGCACAATAAAGGCTTGTGGAAGGGTGGACGTGGTTCTGTCCTCCGCAGTAGGGCCACCGCAGTAGGGTGCATGGTGTGCTGCATGCACAATGCGTGGGCTTATGCGGTGATCAAGAGGTTGACGCCATCCCATACAGTCCAACAGGCCATGATATTAGCTGACAGCAGGACACACGGCATATAACAAGTGATGTCTGTCAACCACAGATAGTAGTGTCACTAGAGAGCCCGCTAGGGGTCGTATTTCCGGAAGTGTTTGGGCGCCATGACCACACCCAATGCTTGACGAACTCTTCAGCATAGGTCTTCTATTATAATAGACCTGTGCCTGCTCTCATTATACATTTTAGTGAACGAGACCGTGTAGAAATGCTCCTTGTAGAAATGCTCCTTTGCGCATGGAACCGTGCAGTTTCGTGCTGAATATTTTTCCTATTTTTTTGCATGTTCCTATTCTGACTTCAGTTAATTGTAGACTGTAGTTGCAATTGCGCATTTATGTTGCGCCTGTTAGCGATAACTTCTTAGAGTCGCTTTCCTGAACATGTAAATGCGGAACGTGTATTGATGACGTGCGCAGTGTATAAAAGTCGCGAGATGCTCCTCGCGCAGCCTTATCTCCAAGGTCACTGTGGGCGTCCAGGACTGAGGAGCCCAAACATGTATAAACACAGATAGTGTGTCAACTGTACACAGACTGATCTTAGTGTCCAGCCGAGTATCTTTGCTCCAAGTCTGTTTATTCAACCACGGGCAATTGCTATTCCAGCCAGGTGACTATACCCTGCTCTGTGATCATAGTTGAACTCCACATCACTTCTACAGACTCTGCATTTATGCAGTAGTCCCCATCTGTTTTTGATAAGTATGTGAAGAACTTCGTGGAGTTCTTTCCTGGTGTTGTCATCGCTGGAATACCAGGACACACGGTGGATGTCTCTCCACTTGAACCAAGTGCACGATCTTCCGCTGCTGACTCCAGTTCCCATGAAGGCTGAAGTCGATCAGAATTGTTATTGGTTGTACCGCTTCGAATGGCCTCCGTTAAATGGCCATAACTGTCTCTGTTGGAACCGGGTATCAACTAGAAATCACCGACTCACACCGCAGAAGAACCTTTCCTTGTGGTCCTTGAGGTCCCATGCAAGATATCTATACATCCTGCGCCTCTGTGGGTGCGAAAACGCCATAACAATAATTGTATTTGTAATCTGACATTAACAAAAAGCGACGTTCCCGACCCGAACCAGTGAAATCACTATCAAGTAACACAGACATAAGGCGCTTGCGAAAATGTGATAGGGACAAACTGAGGAGCACAACCCGCAGCTTTCGAGTAAGGCGATTCCAGTTGGTGGTTCCAACATAAGCAAAGTTTCTGGAGTGAGCGGTAACCATATAGCAGAATGAAGGACAATCAGGAGTCAATAGGCGGCCGACCGAAGGGTGCCACACCCGGGACCGATGAGACCGAATTGCAGAAATCCATAAGGCATGATGGAGCAGAGCCAACATGACAATTACGCATAAGGGTCACGATCTTAAAGTGAATACGCAGCTGGATGGATAGTCATTGTTAAGTATCCCTCATAACGAAACGGCCACACCAAGACCTAACTATCTGGACTTAGGAAGTTTCACTCTACTGAGGCGCTTATCACACGTCTTTTTTGGCCGACGTCCATAGATCGTTCGACCGTGGACTTACCATCTATGATGAGGGTAAGAAGAGTAACCTCCAGTTGATCCCTCCACCGCAGTCGAATTAACACGGTCGTTCGAAGAACATAAAGATGCGCACACCTTGGTAACCCGCGCGACGAGGCATGTGACATGGTGCACGCAAGGTAGTCAGATGGTCGGAACATCCCGCAATAAACTGAAGCCGGTCAAGGGGGTACTGACTCGCCGTTGAGGTCTTCACCCATAACTTTGAGAAGGGGCCTCGCTATTCCTCGAGGAACAGGGTCCTCTTCAGAACAGAAATTAACCACCGACTATAGCTGTATCTAACCTTGCGACGTGAATTCACGTCCGGGAATTACCAGGTATACAAAGTTACAGTGTTTTCTGGAGCGGGTCACTTGATAATTGAACCCTGTTTGCATGTACATACATACATACATACATACATACATACATACATACATACATACATACGTACATACATACATACATACATACATACATACATACATACATACATACATACATACATACATACATACATACATACATGCATGCATACATGCATACATGCATACATGCATACATCAATCAATCAATCAATCAATCAATCAATCAATCAATCAATCAATCAATAACTTTATTGTGTCAACTGACAACCAGGAACAAAACATATTTACAGGTAACAAGAAAAATTATTCTACTTATAGAGCATACATGCATACATGCATACATTCATACATACACACATACATACATACATACATACATACATACATACATACATACATACATACATACATACATACATACATACATACATACATACATACATACATACATACATACATACATACATACATACATACATACATACATACATATATACATACATAAATACACACATACATACAGGAGCAAAGAAACTTCTCGTGCGTTCACTTGCTTTGCGTCTCCATTTTCCCGAAACGAAAAGCCTGGCAACGCCCCTGGGCAGACTAAAGCCTAGACTAAGTGTCGCGTACGTCACTATGCACCAAACCACCTGTTGATCGGACATATCGACCGGTCATCATTCATTCAGTCGGGGCTCATTCGATCCGCATCAGACGTGCGTTCACATGCTCTTCGTCTCCAATGTACAAACGGAACCTCTCGTACAACACGCTCACTATATATAACGCCAACTCTGATATCAAAGCAGTACCGATATTTAATTTCACTGATGTTTCATTTAGTCAGTTATTGCTTTATTCGTGTTGTTCATTTCTTCATTAATGGCACTTATTACGCGCGCTAGATTACTAAGTCTTAATCTGAGATAAGTGTGCGAACAATTGTCCAAGGTCGTTACACGGAATTCGTTTATCAGGCTCGAAACCCTCAATCGTTGAGGTCAGAGGCGGGTTGAGAAACAGCGACCAAGCTCAGCTGACTACAGGAAGACCGGGGCTGCATCGTAAGCTCCGTAACGGATGTCGGAGCAAAGCCCCGGCAGCGGACGATTCTGAAGTTTTATACCATACTGTTCGTTTATGCTTTGCTGTCATTTAAGGTAGATTTCTCAGTTTGTAATCTGGATTATATATATATTGCATTAAATAAGCTTACGTTGTCGTTTGACTAAGATGGTGTCGCCGCAAAGCGTGGATACCACGCTGCAGCAGCTTTGCATTGTAGCTTTGCGCTCAGAAACTAAGGGTCAAGTGACCCATTGATCGCGTGAATTCGCCGCCTGTGCGATATATATCGAAGTTGCGATCTATAATGAGATCGTTTTAGTTTGCTAAATGTTCATTTAGAATTCGCTTGCCTAATTGCGTCATATCATAGTTTGTGTTATAATAAGGCGTGTTTTACGCACGTTCCACTGTAGTATACGTGTAAATGTATGTATCTGGTCAGACTGGTCTAGTACAGAGGCATCGACTTGTCTATAGTATAAACACCAGTTTAGTTGGCAGAACAGTCGATGCCTGCCTATTAGCCTAACTAGAAAGCCTGCTTTGTCGTTATCGATAGCCATCCTTGATAAGCCGTTCTTTCTGATGTGCCATATAAATGCAATGTATAATAGCGCAATGCAATGTTCCTTGTAAAGTTTCAACACGGTAACAAACACTGTAAATAATTTATTATATACAGGTAAATATGTACATTGTTACTAATGTAGCGTCTTTTTCAGTTTCTCAAAAGGCATAAATGAATAGGTAGATAGATATATATATACATATACATATATAATAAGTGCTTTTTTTCTAGAAAAAAAGGTTCCGGAACGGAACAATAGGTTCCGGAAAGCAAAAATTATGGGCTGGCTAAAATCACGAGAAAAACGGGATTGGGGGTTGTGAGGGCTCTCAATAAACACTGAAAACAGTTCAAAAACACTGAAATTAAATTAAAATAACTAAATTATTGTTTTAATAATTAAAATAAATAAATTATTTTTTAGTAGCTGAAAAAGGTGCCGTTCCGGCTCGTTCCGGCTGAAAAAAAGCCCTGTATATAATAATATATATATATCGGCCTAGCATTTCCAAGGTCATTACATGGAACCCGTATGGGCTCTACAGTGTACACGGGTCCAATATGGGAATGTGGGTCCGATATGCTCTGCTGGCATGCAGAGTAGGTCTACATATATCTCTACATATATGTGCATACATACATACATACATATACATACATACATTCATACATACATACATACATACATACATACATACACACATGCATACACACATACATACATACATACATACATACATACATACATACATACATACATACATAGGCTACACACACATGCATACATACATATACGTACGTCGTACATACATACGTACTCACGTTGTTATGTAGGCTTTACCAATAACACTACTGTACATATTGACTTCTGCATTCGGGTTTCAAACTACGATCCCCATCCTAAAATCAACTCCAAGTCCTACGGTCTTCAACGACGTTTGACGACTGTTCCTTCTTTGTCGCTGGAATCACTGCATGGAACAGTCTTTCCGACCATTTGATGTATGGAACAGTCTTTCCGACCATTTGATGTATGCGCCAAGTGTGTAGCCATTCAAATCTCAGCTCAAGTCCTCTCTTTTTAAAGTATCATACGACTGTCATAGACTCTGAAATCATGTACAGCGTCTTTTTCTTCGTCTCGGTTGCCCCACGACGTTATATAAAACTGGATGCCGTGAACCTGTTCTGGGGGGCCGAGGTTGGGTGGCAAAAACCATATTTTGATAAGAACTTACTACTACTATACTATTTGATGCTACTACAAGTAGGCCTACTACATGGCAGAACCATATTTGTTCAGATTTTCTGTCAAAAGTACGAAAAGCTACTGATTATCAGTTATCACTACTGAGAGAGGCCTATATAATTTTTCAAAGCTTAAAATAGTTTAAAAATAGTTGAAACACTGTGGTTGAATACAAAGAACGTGGCTCGTCATTACAATAAAAATCTATCTGGAAGAATGAACTTAAGGCTAAATGCCGCCGACTGAACGACTCTTGGTACTTAAGGGTGTCCTAGTCAGGAAAAGGTTGAAAAGGAACTACTGACAGAGACACTATATTGGCATACGCACCTGATACCCGGGGGGTACATGGATATACGACTCTCTTTATGTTTACATTGATTTCATTTTGTACCGTAGCCTCATTATTTGTACCGTAGCCTCATTAACCCGCGCATTCTCGGTGGTCGGCCCAACCATATGGAATGGCCTTCATACTGAGCTGCGCTTACTTCCTAGGTCTTCCTCTGACACTTTCTATGACCGCCTGAAAACTGTTGTTTTTGGCCGTGCTGGAGTCGGGAGCGCCTCTGAATAGTTCTCATGAAGAGGTGCTATATAAATCTATTAATGAATGAATGAATGAATTATACTGACTGCTATCTCCTGGTACACGTCTTGTCTTTGGGCAGGGGCGCCGCCAGCGTGACGCACTGGACGCACGTGCATCCACCTACCAAATCAAATCCACACAAAGATTAGGCATCGCATCAATATTTTTGACAATTTCACTTTGTACTTTGGGTTTACCGTCCAGTCTGTATAAATAATATCATATGATATCATATGCATGTGTTACACTGTACTTTTATAAGTCACTCCGAGTCATTTTCAGTGTACGACTACGAGTGGCAGACAAGGGACGGGTGTGGACGGGAGGAGACGGGAGGGGTGTGCGTCCAATTTTTAAAAGCCTGACGGCGCCTCTGTCTTTGGGAGATGAGAAAGTTCTGGCAGCTTTAGCCTACCTTATATATAGGCCTACGTCACTGGCCACTGAGCTTCAGTCTAGTCGGATACGTTTTAAGGAAAGCTATTGTTCTCCCATCTGCAAGATGTGTGAAAAACTTGTTCATAGCGTTACATGCTGTCTACTCAAACCCGCAGTCGTGTTGCAGATCGGGCGCGCTACTGTATAGACCACCATACCTCAGGATGACCCGTTTGGCCTGTTAAGTAGGCTTACACTGTTAAGGTCTTCTTACCTGACTTAACGCAGAAATACAGGACTGCGAGCCGTGAATGTCCCTGAAACAAACTATGACACTTTCATTGTGTACCATCATAGCTCCAGATTATACATCAGAGCTTTCGTGCAGTGCTGCTCAAGTATTGTGCTAAGCCATGCCGAGAATTGAACCCCAGCAGAGGTTATATACAAGCATCCAGTACCGGATTTACCTATTAGCTAAAACTTATAGAGCTAAAGCTTAGGGCCTCATAATCCGCAGGGGCCTGAAAAAAATTGTAAGTTTCAGGGCTTTTTAAAAACTTAGTGTGCTGTATAATGCATAATGTAAGAAATTGTATAACCCTTTAAAATGGCTTGTGTTGTAAATTCCATGTCGCCTGAGTAAATGCATTCATTTGAAAATATTTCATTTGGCGCTATAAAATTCCAAGATAAGATTAGATACTGCCAATATAACAGACTGATTGGTAACGTTGCCGCTCAGAAAAGGCGCTATTAAAACGTCCGCGGACAGAGGCTGCCTTTCTATTGCAGTGGACTGATCTTCAAGATTACAGCTTATTGATGTGCCGTGGGTTGATGACTTGCGCATTAGACACCAGTGCGACAGAAGTTACTCTCAATCACTGAACGGTAACGGTGTCGTCGGATCAATGGGTAGTAAAGGCCTCGGCCTTGATTTCCAGAAAGTATATCCGGTTCCCGGACAGCGCATACCGGCCCCAGTCCAAGTACTGGACGGCGGCTAGACAGGTGAGGAACCTGATCAGGGGCGTAATTTTGGTCTAAAAAGCGGGGGCATCAATTTCTTACATACACGAAGCAAGACGGAGACTGCGATCTCTGGGAAGGCACAATATAATTAAATCTTGATTGGAATTGTTCAAAAACGGGGTACGGTAGGCCCTATCACAGTCCAAAAATTGGGGTATAGGTATCCCTCGTACCCCACAAATTACGCCTATGGTATGTTTTCAAGTTTGTGAGACCTGGTGTAATATTTTTTATCAAGGGCCTCCAATTAAGTTTATATAGCTTAGGGCCTCACCAAGTCTAAATCAGGCACTGCCTAAAATCATCTATGCAATATAGTTTAAGGTTTGTTAGGCTACTGTCGCGTAACTACTACTTCCAGGTGACCGGACTTCTGTAAGGAGTTTCCGATAAGGCAGCCGACGGCTCGTGTCGCGACCCAGGATGCCTCACGACCGTCGCTGATATCCGTTGAGTTCGACTTCAGCTTTTTGGCTGAAGATTTAAAATAAGGAAAGACTGTATTTCGCTGTAAAGTTAAACTCTTTTATTTCACAACGACCGAAATTCTTCTTTATTCGACACTGTACCTCAAATAATATATCAAACTAGCGCTTGATAACTTATAAAATCCACGAAGAGCTATATCAACGATTCAAACAGAGATCCACTAGCGAACGAGCGAACACAAGAAGAAGCAGAATCGAACAGAACGACGTCGAGAGAGAGAGCGCATGCTCTATACAATGTCCTTATATAGTGTACTTGGCGAACAACTACCTATTGGCGAACATAGACCAAGCCAAGCGAACAAGCAAAGTTCGCCACCAACAGGCGAACCCTAAAGGCGAACAAATCTAAGAGTTATCTATCTAAACATAGGCAAAAATAGTATACAAGTACGCCGGAAACGGCGTGGCGAAATTGTAACGTTCGCCACAACGGCCAATTGTCCTGTAGAACACACAAAAGTTCGCCAATGCCTAGGCGTACATACATAGTTCTTCAAGGCCTATTTCGGCCAACGAAACACCCGAAAGTTCGCCACACACGGAAACCTATTTCCGTCACACTCTCCTCCCACCAAGAAGAAAGCCGAAGCCCTCTTCGGGTAATAATTAAAAGTCAATAGCCACAATCTAGCTAGCAAACCTAAACAGTCAATATTTAGAATGTTCTTCGCAATTTCTAATCATTTCCATTCTTTTAACAACTTAATTAAGAACAGATTCAGAAGTAGTCAATACAAAAAGTTCACTCAATGACAGTCTCTTCATGTTTCAAAGTACGTCGACCAAAATCGTAATTTTATTGAAAGCGGGCGGGCTTCTTTATCACCCGTCGTGGCCTCGATTCCTCACAGGGCTCCTCGCTGGTCAATGGCTGTAAAGGGGCCTTGCTGCGGAGGCTTACCTCTCCGATATTGACAACACTGCGGACAGCGTCGACAAAACCGCTGCACTTCTTGCGACCATCCAACCCAGTATGCCCTACGCAGTTATCGCGGGGAACCTTTACAAAATCTCTAACAAATTTCCTGTAATAGGAGCAGAGGCCTAAAAATGCACGAACCTCTCTTAATTTACTAGGAACCGGCCACTCAGTAACCTCAGAGATTTTTGACGGATCCACTGCCACTCCATCTGGCGACACTATATGTCCCAGGAAACCAACTGTTCTGCGTAATAGCCGGCACTTACTCGGCTTCAGCTTTAAATTCGCCTCCCTCAACCTTTGTAGTATTTGTTCTAACCGCTCTAGATGCTGATCGATGTCTTTACCAAAAATGATAACATCATCCAGATACACAAGGCACGTTTCAAAATTCAATCCAGAAAGGACAAGGTCCATAAGTCTTTGAAACGTCGCCGGAGCGTTACACAATCCATAGGGCATCACAGTCCACCTAAATGTTCCTCTCCGAGTGACGAAAGCAGATTTATCCGAATCCTTCGGATCCAAACCAACCTGGTGATATCCGCTTCGGAGGTCCAGCGTACTGTACCAGCTAGCCCCTGACAGCGCATCCAAACACTCGTCACAACGAGGCAGAGGATACGAATCCTTCTTCGTCTTCTCATTTAGGCCTCTATAATCGATGCAAAATCTCATCGATCCATCCTTCTTTCTTGCTAAGACAACATTGGCTGCCCACTCGCTAGCTGCAGGCTCTATGATCCCATCTGCCAGCATCTGCTCCAGTTGGTTATCAATCACCTCTCTATACGCAAAAGGTTGCCGTCTCAGCGGTTGCCGCACAGGAGCAGCACTCCCTGTGTCTATACGATGCATAGCAGCTGACGTTCTTCCGATGTCTCGTTCATTCTGCGAAAACACATCATGGTATTCGTCCAACAACTTACTCAAACGTTCTCTCGCATCTGCCGACACTTCTTCTGGGATGTCACTCATCAAAACATCTTTGACACCTGTGGCCTCCTTACTTACCTTATCTTCCATCCTATGCTCACGAGATTGTACATGTACTGGGTGCAATCCCCCTAATAGCTTATCTTTTTCTAGCTTGACTACTTCCTCCGTCAAATTAATCACGCGGATTTGTGGTGTGCCAGCACCTTCCCCTACAAGTACCCGGGCAACATGGACTCCCGGCTGAAGCTCTCTGGCCTCAGTCATCCAAGCCGGTGCCGTTTGGTTCAAATCCAAATATAGGGTTTTTGCGATAATATCTTGCTGGCACTTCGGCGGGACAATTACCTCTTCCGCGACTATTACCCGTCTGCACCATGCAGATCCATTACCTTTTACTAGGGGAATCCTCTTCCGCCCAACAAAGAGTGCACCAGTCCCAAAACCCAAGCGACAGCGGTGTTGTCGAAGAAAGTCCATGCCCAGCATTGCCTCAACTATCTGATCAGAAACCAAAAATGTTGTAGTTAAAGCAAACCCACGCCACATCTTAAGTGGTACCGTGACCTCCCCTAGGACATTAATTTCCGTCCCGTTAGCAGCCATCAAGCAGCGAGTACAAGGTTTAAGTTCTAACCCTACAACAGCTGACAAAGGCACGAGGCTCACCTCCGAACCGGTGTCGATTAGGCACAGCTGGGTCCTTCCGTCGATGGATCCCCGGATGTAGATTGCGTTGTTGCTGGCCTTGTTGGACGTCTGAGTACGCGTGGTGTGGTTCACTGCAGCGTCTCCGTCAGTGACTTGCTCTTCCGGTCCGGCGGTGGCGGCGTTAGGAGTTCGATTGGCGAACCGTCGTCGTCCCTGACGACAGTCCCGAACGATGTGGCCAGGCCGACCACACCCGAAGCAGACCGCTGTCCGGCCATAGGTAGGCCGGTTCGACGATGAGTTGATGGCTGCTTGGTTGGCATCGAGGTTCGCTTCTTGGAGCCTCGACGCGTTGTTCGTCCAGCTCTCGAATTGTCGGTCGATCCGTGCTTCGATCTCCCGTTGCCATCTCTTCTGCTCTTCCCTCTGCGTCACTAGGAACCGGTCCAGTTGAGATTGGAGTTGACTTGCAGCGTCGGCCTCGGCGGTCCCGCGCACACGATTGGGCGGTGTCCGCCGATCCACCGACTCAGACGTTCTTTGGTAGGCTTCCAGTCGTAGAGCTGTGCGATATGCCTCGTCTAACGTCTTCGGTTCGCGTTCCCGAACTTTCAGCGACAGCTCTCGATCTCGTAGGGCCTCCAGGAATGCGTCTTTCGCGACTATCTCGGTAGTCTCGTTCGATGGTACTGGGTAGGCCAGCACCACCAATCTTCGTATGTCATGGAGAAGGGTACTCAACGTCTCATCTTGGCGTTGACGACGATAGTACAACTGCGCTCTGAAGGTCTCCGCTTGTCCCTCAGTGCCGTATCGTTGTCGTAGACGCACCACAAGTTCTTCGTATGTGACATCGGGTTGCGAACCGAAGTCCCATAGCAGCTGGGTCGCCGCCTTGTCCAAAGCGCACCGCAGGTAATCGACCTTGTCCTCCGGAGTCCATGCATTGTGGCGTGAGCAGACTTCAAATTGTGCAAGGAAGGAGTCCAACGACCCCGTCCCGTCGAACTTGCCCGGCTTCATCGGTGCTTTTCGATAGCCCAGAACCATACCGGCGTTCTCCAACGGTTTTGGCGTACTCGGCAGCTCCCTTTTCATGCGCGACGGTTTCGGCTTCGTCGATCCCGGCTCGTCAAAGTCAATGCTCTCCAGCAGTTGGTCCGGGTCGAAGGTGGCCCTCCTCGACGTCTTGTTCGCCGCAGGGGTCGACGTACTTGGCTGCAAGGACGTCGGTTCTCCCACGTCTACTAACGAGTAAATTATCGTTCGCTCTTCGTCCGTCATTTTCGCTCGAAAGAAGAAATCTTGAAAAGTCACTCACCAGTCGTCGAATCCAGTGAATTTCCGGCGAACAGTCTTTTTCCGAACAGAATCCTAAACCCGTACTTCTGGTACCAATTTGTCGCGTAACTACTACTTCCAGGTGACCGGACTTCTGTAAGGAGTTTCCGATAAGGCAGCCGACGGCTCGTGTCGCGACCCAGGATGCCTCACGACCGTCGCTGATATCCGTTGAGTTCGACTTCAGCTTTTTGGCTGAAGATTTAAAATAAGGAAAGACTGTATTTCGCTGTAAAGTTAAACTCTTTTATTTCACAACGACCGAAATTCTTCTTTATTCGACACTGTACCTCAAATAATATATCAAACTAGCGCTTGATAACTTATAAAATCCACGAAGAGCTATATCAACGATTCAAACAGAGATCCACTAGCGAACGAGCGAACACAAGAAGAAGCAGAATCGAACAGAACGACGTCGAGAGAGAGAGAGCGCATGCTCTATACAATGTCCTTATATAGTGTACTTGGCGAACAACTACCTATTGGCGAACATAGACCAAGCCAAGCGAACAAGCAAAGTTCGCCACCAACAGGCGAACCCTAAAGGCGAACAAATCTAAGAGTTATCGATCTAAACATAGGCAAAAATAGTATACAAGTACGCCGGAAACGGCGTGGCGAAATTGTAACGTTCGCCACAACGGCCAATTGTCCTGTAGAACACACAAAAGTTCGCCAATGCCTAGGCGTACATACATAGTTCTTCAAGGCCTATTTCGGCCAACGAAACACCCGAAAGTTCGCCACACACGGAAACCTATTTCCGTCACACTACCCATAGGATTTCGATCGGGCTTCTCCAACTTCCATCGATTAAATAACGGCGCTATATAAATATATATAGGAATATAATATTAATAGATAGGCCTAGAGGATTTGGGGGCTTATTTGAAAATTGTCATTTGAACATATTTGTAAATAATAAATATTATATTCGAGATCACAAATAATTTTGGTCGTTATAATGGTTAAGTGGATATTTGGGGGACGCTATATTTGTATTCGGAGGGATTATAGGGGGCCTATATTAACGCTTGGCACAGAGCGCAATTATAGCTTGGTAGGCCTATACGTTCCTAAAAATCAAAATTTAAGAAAGAATTAAATAATTATAATATAACATGCAGACGACCGAATTTATGCTTTCAAATCTTGGAAAGACGCAGTCTGCATAGCTTTGCAACATCATAACTTTACAATGACGAAGGAGTTTATGAACTTCTCGAATAAATAGGCGGTTAAATGACGTACTCATGCCCTGGGGGCCGTGGCGCAACGTGTAAAGCGTTGTCCGCGCACGTTGAGTGTCTGGGTTCGATTCCGATTGAATCCAAATATTCAGCGCAACAATTTTTTTGACTTTTTTATGGATATATAAATAGATATATATAAATAGGCATATCTATTTTATTATATCCATGTTCGTTTCCTTCACTTCGACCTTAAATCGACAACCGTTGTTACGGACGAATCCAAGGTCCTGGCCATTTAGCCTAGCCTACTTCCTACTATGCAACGATGCCAGATGCAAAATGGGGCGATACAATAGTTCTGGCGAGTTTAGATGAAGCCTGCTTCAAGTATAGGGCCTACAAAAAGGGCAGCTGTAGTTTCTATCATAATCGTAAACTCGAAATTTCTAAAGCGCCACTCGAAAGCTAAGCGCAGTGAAAAGCTTGTTCACGACTGCTGAGACCCCTATAGGTTGTTTAAACATTACTATCGGGCCTAGGCCTACCTATATTTGGGGACTAGGTGTGCCATGGCTTCCTGAGCCAGTTTTTCATCAGTTAACTGATCAACCCATAGCAAAAACAAGAGGAAATGACGCAATTAAGGAAAGCTATAGGCCTACATTCGAAGGATAGGATTTTGATCTTATATTTGGAAAGTGTTAAACAGGTATCACAGTATACTGTATAAATAATTACACAGTACGTCGACTCGTGTGGGTAACTGTTGACTTGTTTTTGGGGTGACGCCATTTTGAAAGTGCAATCTTGAATGACAAATTTAAGCTGAAATAAACGTTAAAAATAATATTGTTAATTCTAATGAGGTCCTCGATGTTGCAGTAACGTTTAAAAAATATTTTATATGGTGGATTCCGGTGTATCTGCGTGTAAAAGAAGAAGAAGAGAAAGCTTAGTTGGTATGTCAGGAAAAGCGTACGAATGGTAGGGCGTTTGAAGCCTTTGAACTCAGCTCAACTTCCACGGTCACACCATGCAACTCTGTAAAGGTCGCTTCTCTCTTCGATCAGCATCTGCTGGGAAGCATAATGTTGTTCCTGGTACACGTCTTGTCTTTGGTCGACGTTCATTCACAGTTTCCGGTCTCTCCATCTGCATGGAACTCTCTACCTCCTCACGTTTGCAACTCTTCCACCGAGAGACCGTCTTTGGCTTCAACCTGGAAACCTGCCTCTTCCCAGGGGGCCTAACTTTGGCCTAAAAAGTGGGGGGGGGGGTGATCCAATTTATTCTCCACTTTAGCTTTTCGCATGGAGACCTTTTTGGACATATTACTCTGTCACTGAACCGTCTAGCTCAGAGGTTCCCAACATAATAGATGGCATTTCAGGGGGTGCGACAAAAAGGGAAAGTACATTACTAGGCCTATTATAATGACTTTTTACTGTTTTACCGTAATTGTTTCTAATTGCTCAATTTGTATTTGCATTTTATGCACATGCACTGAGTTAAAGCTTATGTTTAGTTTAATTTGTTCACCTGCAGTAGGCCTACTGTTTGAGTGTATGTCGTTCAAGTTGTGGTTAAAAAAATAAAAATTTGACTTATTCATCTTCAAATGTCATATTACTTTTGTGGGTGCGCGCACATTAAGTAAACATTTCCTGGGGGTGCAGAGTATAGAAAAGGTTAAGCTGACCACCAATGGCACAGTGAAGTTCATGCCCATGGACACAACTGTTGGAGTAGCTACTGCGTTGTTTCATCAGTAGCGGACTTCTATGGGAGATGAGAAAGTTCTGGCAGCTTTAGCCTGCCTTATATACGTCACTGGCCACTGAGCTTCAGTCTAGTCGGATACGTTTTAAGGAAAGCTATTGTTCTGCCATCTGCAGGATGTGTGAGCAACTTGTTCATAGCGTTACATGCTGTCTACTCAAACCCGCAGTCGTGTTGCAGATCTGGGACGCTATACTGTATAGACCACCATACCTCAGGATGACCCGTTTGGCCTGTTAAGTAGGCCTACACTGTTAAGGTCTTCTTACCTGACTTAACGCAGAAATACAGGACTGCGAGCCGTGAATGTCCCTGAAACAAACTATGACACTTTCCTTGTGTACCATCATAGCTCCAGATTATACATCATAGCTTTCGTGCAGTGCTGCTCAAGTATTGTGCTAAGCCATGCCGAGAATTGAACCCCAGCAGAGGTTATATAGGCTACAAGCATCCAGTACCGGATTTACCTATTAGCTAAAACTTAAAGAGCTAAAGCTTAGGGCCTCATAATCCGCAGGGGCCTGAAAAAAATTATAAGTTTGAGGCCTTTTTAAAAACTTTGTGTGCTGTACAATGTATAATGTAAGAAATTGTATAACCCTTTTAAATGGCTTGTGTTGTAAATTCCATGTCGCCTGAGTAAATGCATTCATTTGAAAATAATTTGAATTTTTCACTTAATGACTTGATATTAAATAATTAAAAGGCATATATAGGCCCTATATATTTTCAAGTTTTGTGAGACCTGGTGTAATTTTTTTAACAAGTGACCTGCAAGCTTATATATAGCTTAGGGCCTCAACAAGTCTAAATCCGGCACTTGCTCTACAAAGTAGCAAGGATGGTGCACGATTTTAAAATAAGAAGAGCGAAGAAATGGCAAGGGTTCGGGGCATTGGTATATATGTTACAGGCAATTCGTAAAACCAGGGATTTTGTAAAATCCCTGAAATTTTTAGGTACTTTGTAAAATCCCTGATTCACTCAGGCACTTTACAAAATCCCTGAAAAAAACAGGGATTTTGTAAAATCCCTGAAATCAGAAGACGAAAATTTGACAGATTGCCTGAAATGAAAATGGCGAATATAATCGAAGTTTATTACGCAAACAAACCCTTTTAAGTTTAAGATGGTATTTTATTTTAAGTTTAGTTCTCATGTTGTACAACCAGGAATTTTGTAAAATGTCCGACAGTTTATTATGCATGTTCTTATTATATATGTTCTTCCCACCAGTAGGTATGATCGCAATACAGTTATCTGATGTCACTAACCGTTTTAGGATGTAGTACTGTCTGTTGGTCTTTGTTGTTGTATCCTTCATCGCTTCTTTCAGCTCATCAATCAAATCGAAGTACGTTTCCTTCTTCATCAGCGCTGTTTTCTTATCATAACAAGCAACTGTTCCATAAATTTTACCTCTGTCATATTATGCTCACTATCCATTTTGTTTAGAACTGACCTAACCAAAGGATAACCAGAAATGAAATAGTTCTTGCTGGGTTTTAATTTATAGCAAGGGTACTCGTCTGACCACAGTTAATCTCAGCCAATCGGAAAATATTTCGGTCAACTTCTAATTGTTGAGACGGCACATCAAAGAATTATAAGTAAATAGACAATCAAAGTTCTCTGAGTTCTGCGAAACAAATAGGGACAAATTTTTCAAACGGAAAGTGCAGTTGTTGAGCCGTATTGTTTACTAATTTGTGAAGTATCAACAACTTCAATTACCCTGCAACTTCAAAGTCTACTGAGTGCTGCAAGACAAATAGCTGCAAATTTTTCAAAGGGAAAGTAAAGTTGTCGAGCCGGATTGTTTATTAATTTGTGATGTATCAACAACTTCAATTAATTTGCAACTTCAAAGTTAAAATTTTTCAAAGGGAAAGTCAAGTGTCGAAACCATTCGAGTATGTCGTGTGACAACAAAAACTGATGTAGAACTTAACTTAAAATAAAATACCATCTAAAAATGGTTATCGTTTGAAAATAAGACTTCTTTGCATAATAAACTGTCAGACATTTTACAAAATTCCTGGTTGTACAACATGAGAACTAAACTTAAAATAAAATACCATCTTCAACTGTCGATCCCTTGAAAATAGGGTTTGTTTGCGTAATAAACATCGATTATGTTCGTCATTTTCATTTCAGGCAATCTGTCAAATTTTCGTCTTCTGATTTCAGGGATTTTACAAAATCCCTGGTTTTTTCAGGGATTTTGTAAAGTGTCTGAGTGAATCAGGGATTTTACAAAGTACCTAAAAATTTCAGGGATTTTACAAAATCCCTGGTTTTACGAATTGCCTGTAACATATATATATATATATATATATATATATATATATGACAAAGGCGTGTCCGTTGAACCTGGTGATGGTGAGTCAACTGCTCTGCGCCCTGAACCCGCCACTGAAGACAGGTCCTTCGAAGGTGGTATGCAATTTCTGTGGCTAAGCCTTAAGGTTCTAGAATACACTTCCACAGCCTGCTAGCACTTGTAAGTCCTTGGAGTCTATTCGTTTTGCTTTGACTCATTTTTTGTTTAAGCTTAAATGTTCTTATGGCCTGCCCCTTTATCTCACTGGACTGACCTTTGCAAACATGCAGCTGTTACGGAGTGTCATCGATTGATGTCTAGTGCATTAAAGCAGCGGCGCTATAAAATTCCAAGATAAGATTAGATACTGTCAAGATAATAGACTGATTTCCATAAAGTATCTCCGGTTCCCGGACGGCGCATGCCGGCCCCAGTCCAAGCACTGGACGGCGGCTAGACAGATGGTCGAGGAACCTGATCAGGGGCGTAATTTTGGTCTAAAATGCGGGGGCATCAATTTCTTACATCCACGAAGCAAGACGGAGACTGCGATCTCTGGGAAGGCACGATAATATAATTAAATCTTGATTAAATTGGAATACGGGTATCCCTCGTACCCCCACAAATTACGCCTATAGTATGTTTTCAAGTTTGTGAGACCGGGTGTAATTTTGTATCAAGGGCCTCCAATTAAGTTTATATAGCTTAGGGCCTCACCAAGTCTAAATCAGGCACTGCCTAAAATCATCTATGCAATAGTTTAAGGTTTGTTAGACTACCCATAGGATTTCGATCGGGCTTCTCCAACTTCCATCGATTAAAATAACGGCGCTATATAAATATATATAGGAATATAATATTAATAGACAGGCCTAGAGGATTTGGGGGCTTATTTGAAAATTGTCATTTGAACACATTTGTAATAAATATTATATTCGAGGTCACAAATAATTTTGGTCGTTATAATGGTTAAGTGGATATTTGGGGGCGATATATTTGTATTCGGAGGGTTTATATATTAGGCCCCTAACGCTTGGCACAGAGCGCAATTATAGCTTGGTAGGCCTATACGTTCCTAAAAATCAAAATTTAAGAGAGAATTAAATAATTCTAACATGCAGACGACCGAATTTATGCTTTCAAATCTTGGAAACACGCAGTCTGCATAGTCCCAGTTTTACAACATCATAACTTTACAATGACGTAGGAGTGTATGAATAAATAGGCGGTTAAAAGACGTACTAATGCCCTGGGGCCGTGGCGCAACGTGTAAAGCGTTGTCCGCGCGCGTTGAGTGTCTGGGTTCGACTCCGGTTGAAACCAAATATTCAGCGCAACAATTTTTTCGACTTTTTTATGGATATATAAATAGATATATAAATAGGCATATCTATTTTATAAATAGGCATATCTATTTTTATTATATCCATGTACTCTCTCCTGGTTCAGAAGCTATTTGTCCTCCCGACATCAACAGGTTAAATGTAGGGCCTAATCAAGAGATATCCGGCACTAAACCTATATCCTATGGCTTCCCCCAGGGGTCCATCCTAGGTCCTCTTCTGTTCCTTATTTACATTAATGACATTTCTAAAGCCTCATCGCTCCTCCACGTCGTACTGTTTGCTGACGATACAAATGTATTCCTCTCTGGGTCCTCTCCCCGTCAAATTGCAACGACCATCAACATTGAATTAAACCTTATTTCTGAATGGTTTAGGCCTAAAGCTAATAAATTATCCCTTAACATAAATAAGTCCAACTATATACTATTCTCTTCAAGCCACAAACTAATTCCCCAGCTCAGTGAACCAATTTTAATTGACAACTTACCAATACCCCAAGTTTCCTCTGTTAAATTTCTGGGTATTCACATTGACCAACACATCAACTGGTCTGTCCATATTGCTCAAATTGCAAATAAAATTTCTAAATCCGTTGGGATCATCACACGCATTTCCTCACTCATTCCCTCAAAAATTCTGTTAAATCTTTACTATTCACTTGTATACCCTTACCTCTCTTATGGCAATTTAGTCTGGGCAGCAAACTACAAGTCAAACTTACAACGTCTTAATTGTAGTCCTCCAAAAGCGCATTATTCGAGTCATTACTAGATCCCCAAGAAATTCCCAAACCTTCCAATTATTCCAGTTCATGGGCTTATTGACCATTGCCAGTATAACATCTTATAAAATATGCGATTTCATGCACCGCTATACATTCAGTTCACTACCCAATGCATTTTTTAACTTTTTCACAAGTACTTCGGATATTTATCCCTACCCTAGGCCTACTAGGAATAAACCCAACACTTACCAGATTGAATTTGCACGTACTAACATACGGAAATTCTCAATAACCTAGGGGGCCTATCTAGGACCAAAACTATGGAATAGTCTCCCCTCTGATTTACGACACATTCCAAGTTACTATGTTTTTAAAAAAAGCCTTCGTTCACACCTACTTATTAGACAGATTGCCCAGTGACAGCCTGCTGCGAACCCCTCCCATCTGATTTATTTTACTTTGTTGTTTTTTTGTTTTTTTTTGTTTTTCCTTTTTTTGCCACTAAGTCTTAGGCCTACTATTCTGTTAACTAGTTGCCCACCTTTTGCAAATTCGTTGTCTCTAAAATAGGTCTACTCAAAGGCTCATGTGTACATGGCCGTCGTCGAGTTTTGTTAAGTAAATGGGGGCCCTTACTAGCGGGACCCTGGTCCTTTTAGGGCTTCCTATTGACCACTCACAGCATGATATAGTAGGGACCTGCGAATCATAAATTTTTCGTCGAATCGAATCTCGAATCGAATCGGGGCAAAGATTCGAATTCGAATCGAATCTCGAATCGAATCAGCGGGTACCATGTTTGATATTCATGTGGTGAGCACTTGATAGCACAGGCGTACCACTGTTAGTATCAATATATTAATAATTTTTCTGCAGTTTAAAAATCAATTAAACTAAATATTAAGCTAAGTAACAGAATTAACAATAACACAAATAATTTATGAGTTAAGTAAGTAAGTAAGTATATTCTGTATTGTACCAATTGCATAACCGCTCTTTGGTGTACATACATTTAAGCCAGGCATGGACAACTTAATTTTTAAGATTTTAAGGGCAGCTCTGAGGCCGTATGCCAATCCCAGGCTAATTTTTGCAGATTAATTTGCCCCATAAAGTGAGACAGTATTAATTTTACTCAAAATAAATATTGCAGAATAACTTTTATGGTACAATGCTAAAAAAAACATGTCAAGGGTCGGTCCAAAGGTCCCAGAAGCTGGATCTGGCCCGCAGGTCGTATGTTGCCCACCTCTGATCTAAGCAGAGTATAAATAATATTCTAATTATGAGCACCATTTTCGTGCCAGAGGGTTTGCTGTCGGGTGCCGCTTTGCACGCAGAAATTCAACAACCATTCCACGAGCAGTAAACAATTGCAACAATCAGTTGTTAACAAAGTGCATCAAGTGACAAGTCTAATCATTTTTCCCAAAAACGATTCGAAATTTTTTCGAATCATGGCATGATTTTCGAATCGAATCGAATACCGCCGCCCGATTCGTTTTCGAATCGAATATCGAAGCTGTTGTTGTATATCGGCTTAACGACACTTTTTCATATCGAAGATGATCAGTGTCGGAGGCAGAGTACAACCTCGTACTCCACGTTTATATTGCGACCGAGCCACCCGCAGTAAAGATCCGAGAAATTAATCTCTGAGAAACCGACCGACCGGGAATCGAACCCGGGCCGCCGGCGTGGCTAGCGGGCTACAAACCCACTCGGCCACTCAGGATCCGAATATCGAAGCTTCGCAGGTCCCTATGATATAGCCTTCTAAACCCATGAATATCTTAATGTTTCAAACCTTTTCAGCATCATAGTGGCTATTTAAATTATATTTTCTTCTATATTGTCACGTTTGCTTTGTGGATCAATAAATTGATTGATTGATTGATTGATGTTCGTTTCCTTCACTTCGGCCTTAAATCGACGACCGTTGTTACGGACGAATCCAAGGTCCTGGCCATTTAGGCCTAGCCTACTTCCTACTATGCAACGATGCCAGATGCAAAATGGGTCGATACAATAGTTGAATTCGCAGCCATGCAATATAATATTTATTTGAAATATATCGTATATAGGCTATGAATATGAAATATAGGCCTACACTATGACGGAATCGTATCGTATCTAGAAATTCATAAAGCGCCTCTCGCAGAATAACTAGTGGATATTCAGAGTCGCTCTCAGCACAGAAGCCCCGGGGAAACAGAAATACCTTTAGGGAACGCGAGACTGATGAGGAAAAGCCAGTGTTTGGCTCTGAGCAGAGGGGGAAGGTCATTCCAGATCGTGGGACCCACTATATACAGCAAACGGCCAAACGCCCATCGATATCTATATTTAGACGCCCGATGCTGGGCCAAGGCAGTTTTAGCCCTGGGAACAAAAAGATCAAACCGATTTACAGAGCGCAATGAGCGAGAAGACGATGCACATAGCGGTTTTCGCAGATAGTTCGAGAGATATTTCGGAGCAGTACTCTGTTGAGATAGGCCTACTGTTTAGAGACAAGGAAGAGGATCTTATAACGGATGCGCGCAGCAATACGGAGCCAGCGCAGGACATCAAGCATGTAAGTAGAGATATGGGCAAAGCGGGGGAGTCGAGCGATGAGCCTAGCAGAAGCATTAAATTTTAGAACAGATTGAAGGGGGATAGACGCTGCTTAGGGAGACCCATATGAGGAGCGAGTTGCAGTACTCCAAGCGTCAGCAGACAAATGCGTGAACTATGGTGGTAAAGACAGGTGAGACCGAGCGTCTGATGGCCCTGAGACGCCTCAGTTGAAAGAAGCAGGATCGAGTCATGTTGGAGATATGAATATGAAAAATTCCTACCACGGGTACACATTCATCATTGACCAAAGATAATCAGATGACCTCGTTGAATAATGATGTCTGGGGAATTAGAACTGGTTTTAAGTAATATGGCTCGCCAGAGTTCAAAATTTTTATAAACTATGAGCCTGATTTGAAACTCTTTCCTGAACAGGAAGCCAGTGCAGATTTAAGCGGAGGTTCAAAGTGGGACGTACTATAGTTACGGCGGATCTAGCCAGAGTTCTGAACTCTCTTCAGTCTGCAGCTTCACTGCCTTGGCATGTTTGACTTATTGATACCAGTAAGAAGTGAGTTGCAGTAATCTAGGCGACTGGAAACCAATGCATTTGCATGTTAGTTTAACATGTAGCATAGGATTTACGCGTGCCGTTGCGTTTTGCATAATATGCTGCGTCACTGTATGAGGAGAAATGCAATTACATCAAGAGGAGTAGGCTAATATTCAACTAGGCAGCAGTCTTTTGATTCAGTTGGTGAAATTACCAATCAGTTCAAATTTATATTGCACAAGACCTCGTGCTACCTAATTGGCACCACATCAGATTACACACATATTATCTTTCTAAGACAGTTCTATGAAACGTTTATGACGGCTTCAGTTCACGGTGAATAAGCTGGTCTCTGACGCGCTTTGTGTGGCGCTGGGATTTTTGGTGCTTTATATTATTACGCTTTACAATACATTACATGTGTCGAGCCTGACGTCATATCTCGCCTAATTCGAACCTGGGACATATAGAACTGTTGACGAAGCATTGGGCTTCGATGTACCGAAGTTTTGCTATATTCTGTTAGATGAGAACTTTGGCTTGTCGACTAAGAAGTGATGGCTTGGCTTCTACTGAACACCTCAGATTCAGGCTGACCAACTCTGCATGTAATACTGTAAGTGCTTTAAATAAATAATAGAATGAAACTATGAAAGATGAACCATTTTAATGCACAATTAATTAACTTAATTAAACTTTTATTCCTGACAGATCATTTCTCATTCGGGTAAACAAATCAATCAACTGTTCAATTTAATTAAAAGTTTTAGTGCTTTTCATTTGCATTTCCTTTACCTCATTTTTTTTCGATAACTGATTCCAGCCATCGTGTATACACCAGTAATAGTTAACACTCCCAGCAGAAATCAGTTAAGCAATTAGTTCAACTTAAATCATATAATAATAATAAAAAAAAGAATAAAACCAACCTAGAAATAAATAAGTTAATTAATATCTAAGCCCCCGAGGGATCACGTATAACTTGGGGCAATAAACAAAAATAATAAAAATAATAAGAACTATAATCAGATATTCTAATTAGCACACAACCTTTGAAAAACAAAGCAAAAGGAGAAAAACATGTACAGCTTGACAGTTCAAAAACTTTCTCAAGAACAACGCACACATCACTGTAGAGGTCTGAGACACATAACTTAACTCTTAGCACCTACGAGAAACACATCTCTGGATCTCGGCTCCAAATAAATGCTTAATTTACAACTACTATTACAATTCATATACACAAGATATAACCTACACAAGATATAACCTACACAAGATACAACATTACGCAACATAGTGTGGTTCGGTTTTATAGACTGTTCCAGATAGCCTAGCTGAAGTGTTCTGATGACACTACAGTACTCCCAAGTTATGATGATCTTCCAGTCTTCCACTGCTTCAAAGTGGAAACTCGGCATCAAAGATTCTGTATCAGGGTTTCACAAGACTGTTTCGGACACGCTGTTAAGAAACGTTTTGCCGCTGATGATTCCCGTTGTAGCAATGAGGATCTTGTAACCTGGTTTCCAACAGATGTTTTCAATGCACTGTGATATGCAAGTGTAAATATAGATCTATGTAGGCAAGTCAGCATTTATATAGCGCCTTCCAAGAACCTCTCCAAGGCGCTCCTTGCCATCCTGTATGATACCTTCGGCTTCTGCAGACCACTGGATTACGACTGACTTCTTCAATGGACAATTATATTTTTACTTCAGTTTCATTTGAAACTGGTGGTGCTCGATAGTGTAGTGGTTAGCGTGCTGGAATATCAATCGAGAGGTCGGGGGTTCATATCCCCATCAGGGCAGAAATTTGGTTTGAGATTTCTGCTCCATCTGCAACCCCTAGCCAACTCAGCTATAATGAGTACACTGACCATACACTGTTGGTGGGAAGATGAGATGGCGAAGGAGAGGGCTGGCCATCCGCCCTCATATGCCGAGGTTAAGAAAATGAAGTCACATGAAGCCACAATTAATTTTACTCTGTTAATATTTTACTCTAGCCATTGTCTGACTACATCTTGATCACTAGCAAACTTTTACCTGCGAGACAAAATACAAATTACTGCCTTGCATGTAAGAAGGGCTTTTAAAAAAAATGCTCATAATTAAAGCACAGTTTACAAATATTAAAAAAAGATATGTAGAAATACTTAATAAATAAAAGTAGAAATAAATGAAAACACAAATACTGTTGGAAGAACAATTTTTCATCTTATAAAAGTCTCCATCTAGAGTGTGATGCTGACCTCTCTGTTTTGCAAGAAACCGAAGCGCGGTGATCTCCGAATATGTGCATCCACCAAGAAAGTAGACAAGGGCGACTCGACTTGCAGGAGATATGACTCTACCTGGGAAAACAAGAAAACATTCTTACAAATTTCTTAATTTATCCTAATATATGTATTTCTGAATGGTATTTCTCTCAACTAGGTAACTATTTCGACACGGTATCGCTATTCCGTACAAAGTGGTAATTATTGCTATTTTTTATTATTGTTATTTTTATCAGTATAATTATCAGTATCATTAATAAAAGGAAACTTTTAAAGCACGAGGCATTTTAAATAACAATGCATGCTCAATTACACTCCAATCCTACAAATTACATTAGAAGAGTAATTTTCAGGGAAGACAGTCAAGAAGTGAAGTTGACCTTTAACGGACTTTGCCTTTGCGTTTACTGTTACTGGAACTGCCAACAACTTCTCCAGCTCATCTGATCCTGCCATTCCTTCCTGTATGAGAACCTGGATACGAAAAACACAAGTAAAATACACGGCAGCACACAAGACAAACGAAATTATGTATGTATGTATGTAATATTATGTATGTACACTTTGTAGTTTGTACAGTATGTATGTATGTACATGTATGTATGTATGTATGTATGTATGTATGGATGTATGTATGTATGTATGTATGCATAATGTATGCATCTATAAGACTAATACACTGCCTTTTATATACCTTACAAAGCATCTATAAACTTTATAGTATAAAACTTATCCAAAGAAAGACTATGAAGAAAAAGGTACAATGCAGCAGAAGGCAATCAATTAACAATTATAATCAATGAATGTAATCAGTAACAAACAAATAGTCACATCCATAATGTTGCATTTGTCTTATCAGCCTACACTAATTTAACTGGCATCTGTTAGAGTAGTTACATAATTATAATCAGTCAGTTGTGCAATGTTTCTGGGAAGTTTAACAGGTGTTTATCAAGTGTTAACAACTATTATATATATAATAGTTACAGGTAAATAGGCATTAACTATTATATATAATAGTTACAAATAAATAGACATTATATCATTTGCTCTGCATGTACCTGCAGCCAAAAGAAAACTGGTGAAGTCTTATAAGAACCTGTTCGATAATTTTGCAGAGCATGGGCGTGTATGCACCACTAAAGACATATGACATGTCGTTCGGATTACGCAAATTCACGTCCTCTGCCGACTTTGGAACCTAAAAACACAATGATGAAAATCTGTCTGAACTCAACAGTCATTTACATCACCTTGATACTTAGAGGTCACGTTATGGGCCAGTTAACATTCTGACAGTATAACCGTCAATATCATGTACCAGTTAACTTAATATTTACAGTCAATGTACAATTAATGGTAATGCTTACAGTAAATGAACCAATGCAGCAATTAATGTCATATTTACGATAACTTTTATTCCAACACACAGGTAAACGCAAAGGTAAGAAACAGAATTAAGTAAATCATTCATCATCATCATCATCACAGTCCGTGGGCTCAGCGCCCGTTGGTGTCAATCGCATGCTTCACTATTACATCACGCGATTGATATCTGTCGTGTTTTGTTTTTTACAATCGGTAGTATCTGCACCCTACCGATCAACCCTCCTCCTTTTTCCAGGCTTGGGACTAGCACAGGTTATCCCTGTGGCGAATAAATCATTATATTACAGTATTAAGTAAATCTCTACAATTTCTCAGTGCCCCACAAATGCTGCTTCCAGAAGACCAGCTCATCCACTGGTACTACAACAATAAAGTCCACAAGATCCACATCAAACTCCAGGATTTTCCAGGGACCGATCAGGTTGGGGAAGACAGAGTGTGCTTTGTGGCAAGCGATTAAGATGGTGATCATGATCACAGGATAGTGCAGGACCACATGCAAGACAGGATAGTTTGAAAGATTTGTTTTCAGTCTAGGATGAAACTATCCAAGAAAACAGGCATTGGGTGGCATGGATAGTTACGATTCAAGTACTAACCATGCTCATTATCAATAAACATCACTGCACCTACCAGCGTCATATCCCCAGAAACAAACCTTATCTTCTTCACTGAACTAATTGCAGGCATGCATGTATCAAGAATTCCATGTACAGAGCATTACTGTGATCATCATCATAGTCATAATCATTGCTAACGTCATCTTCTTTGTGACCAAAATGTTCAACATTGACAAAGACAAATTCACAAAACGCAAACAGAATAATGGAACAAAAACGATAGATCAAAACCAGACCATAGTCCCATTTAGTAAGGTCTGCCATTTTATGAAGCATTACAGATTATCATTTTCATCACTAGCATGTGGATTCACTTATCAACTGTTGATTCGAGCCTTGGACCTTAAGTGGGATTTGTCCATTATCAGCTCAAGAGCCTAGGAAAAGGAAATGAGTACCTTCCACAAGTGTCACTATGTGATATTGGACTTTTACTTTATTATTAAAGGAAAAGGTAACATGGATGTTTATATGTCTCAACAGAAACTCTTCTGAAGCATAAAGGTAAGTGGTAAATGTAGCACACTTGTTTACACACCTGTATAGAAACCATTCAGCGAAAAGATAAGAAGCAATACAGATTTTTGTCTTCATCACTAATCGTAACAAATGCAGAATAATCTACCAGATTCAGTCGCTTGCAGATGGACCTGAATGGACATGGAAGTGGAATGTTGACTGCAGCTGCCATCTTGCCAAGGTGCTTTGCTGCCTGTGTTTTCTCGGCCTCGGCAAACAACCCAACTCGTTTCAGGTTGTACAGCGTCAGCAACTGATCGAAGCCAAAACTCTTCAAAAACAACCGAACAACTCAGGATTAATCAAAAAGGATGTTGGTGAACAGGAAAATGATGATGATGATGACAATGATAAACCAACTAATGATTATCAACAGTGATTATGATTGAGCTGTAATGAAGAAGACTAATACACAGACCTATTAAGCAGAAACTTGGTCTGTTCTTGGTCTGTCCTTTTTGTATCCAAGAAACATTTTGTACACTACATTTTGTATTGCTTTTACATACATGTGTATTAAGACACTGACTATTGTGCCTTTTAGAACTGCCTAAAACTGGCACCCATATGGCTATGTAACTGATCTCAAAAAGTGTGTCTAAGGTACAGTGAAAAACCTCTGCAATAGTATGCATTTAAGTGAACATTCCCACAGTGCCTATGAAGAATCTCAGTAAAATATCCTAGATATTTTCTGGTCAGATTTCGACCAAGCTTCTCAATGGATAGCGATTTTTGAGCCTAGACTCACTTGAAGTGATTATCGATAGATGCTGTGTGCATTACTATAACAGTGCTAAGCATATAAATCATCAACTTACATCAAGTAAGAAAGGAACTCAAGCTTCACTGATGGTGACTGATGACAACAACGACAATGATGATGACCATAATGCTGGCTCAGACAATAGTGACAACAATGACAATGATAAGAATTTGACACAAATGATAACAAAACAAAATGATCACAGAGCAGCATCAACAATTTACTCTGACTGACCTGTACAAAGTGCTTCTTAAACGACTTGTAGATGTCTGTCGATAGTCCCCCTTGTGTCACCGACAGGAGACACAGAAGTCGAAGACACTGCGACATGTTTTGCTAAAGTGGTGAAAAATACAGTATTAAACTGCTAAAAACATGGTAAACTAAACATACAATAACTTCTCACGGGTCACAGCTGTTGAAGTCAATGGCTTAACTCCACATGTTTGACCAGCTGGGTATTATCCATCCTGCAGAATATATTATCTCCATTATTGCTGTCCATCTTTTTTATCAAATTACTCCAAGAGTCATTGGCCAACTGCTTGACAAATTTTCACAACATAACAAGATTAGCCCACTAACACACCAGTGCCATTGCCAGATAACAAAGACAAGCCCACCTGGTTGATAGGTAACACACCTGTCGTATGATCATCTCTTCAATGTGGTTCTGACAGGCCTTCATGTCTATGCCTTCCAGAAGACCTGGTGGTGCAACATAGAAAGTAATAAGAAAAATGATAAAACATAATCACAGGAGTAGACTCTGGGGGGGGGGCAGCAGGGCTGTAATTGAGGGTATACATGGGCACACAGCGTGTACTCAACTCTAGAGCCGTATACTCACCTCACACAATATTTATATTTATTTATATTAAAATACTGTAGCGTATACTCACAAAATACTGTAGCGTATACTCGCCTCTAATTTGTTTCGGAAAACTAACCGGTAGCGTGTACTCACCTCTAATTTTACCACTACAGCCCCCAATGATTGAGGTGGACTGTACATCCAATGCAACAAGTGTAGAATATATGACCAAATGTCCCCCCAATATTTTGGACAAGTTTATGCCAGTGAACATAATAATAATAATAATCCATCCTGTGTTTCTATTATGTTAGAAATCCTTGGCCTTACACATTCGGAAGGTGCAGAACTTATCTCCAAGTTTGGAATCACATTTCAACAGTCTCTTGAGAAGGAAGCATGACTTTCCTTTACCAATGTTCTTCCACCTTAACCAGAGTCAAAAGACCACTACATTCAGAGGTAAATTTTCAGACAGAGGTGAAAACTACTGGGATGAGAGGCCTGATGTTTCAGAGCATAATCATTTTTAATCTTAACCTAAATTTGTATTTCGAAGGGATCATTTCCTACCTAATAATAATAATATTAAATAATAATAATAATAAAAATAATAATAATTAATAATAAATGAAAACTTCTTACAATGTTCGGTTCTTAGCATCTCAGAGAAATCACTTTCTGTTTTTCCTTTCGAGATCTTCTCACACGCTCCAACATCTAAGACACAGAAACAAAAACACTGAATGTTAAAACAAGATGACGAAACTAGAATCAAACTGAGAAAACAGCTTACGGTGGCATTTCAGTGTGTATTGGTGTAAATTTTTCTTTGCTAGATTGCCATAGAGGTGTTCTTAAGAGGTACTGCATAAATGTTTAGATGTGGCCATGCACAACATGTGGTGTGGCCAAAATGCATATTTCTGTAGCATATCAATTTTTATTAATTAACTGGTCACATGTGGATTTTACTGGACGAATTTCATTCATTTGGAGTCTATGTCTCTTTCCCAACTCCTAAAATATGGCATACATTTGACTTGCTTATAACCTGATCCAGTTTTTCTGCCATTACAAATATCTCTCCTAAGTCACACTTGTCTGACCTCACTGCCATTACTGCTCGGTTTTCTCTCCAACTCAAGATATTTTTGCATCATTTACTGCCACTGGAAAATGCTCAACATCACTAACTTCAAAGCTGACATCTGTAACTTCCCTCTGTGGTTGTGCCCCACACAGACAACCACAGAACTTGCTGATCAACTAGATCCAACTATATCCTAGAAAATCCCATTCCTGCTATGCCAAGGATGGCTGCTGCACACTAATTCCAGCCCTGGGATGGCTCAGATATTGCTGCAGCAAGGACGCTGTCCAGCTAGCTTGAGACGAGTTGGCAAAACAGTTCCACTGACCAAGTTCCAGACACCAATGTCTGTAAACTTTCCTCAGCAGCCAAAACTTCACCTTCATGCCTTGACACCGTTGATCATAAAATACTCCTTGGCCGCCTTGAACACTGATTTGGTCTATCAGACCCACTCAAGTTGATCTGTATCTAACCTACATCCCTGCATTCGATCAATTCATATAAATCAACACAGATCTACATCGACTGTCTAAATCAGTGGTTTTCAACCGGGGTTCCGCGGAACCCAGGGGTTCCGCGGGCGTCGACCAGGGGTTCCGCGGCAGCAGTCTTAAATTTGAAAACCACCAACTGATTTCACAAAAGGATGAACAAATAACAGAATTCTTCACAGCTTTCAGGCGTTCACGCTAGACACAATTCTATGTTAACATAATTAACATTATTTATTACGGGAATGTATCGTTGCATTTCATATTTGCATTGCATTTTTACGCGGGGTAGGCTAACTAGGCATTCTGATATAGCCAACCCTCTTGGCGTGGAATTGGTTTAATTACCCCCGATCTGTTCCCGTTTGGGATAGAGGGAGAATGTGCCAACAACAGCCCTGAATTGCTAAGATGACCTTGGGTCGAGCCGAGTGCCAACCACTTGGTGCAGTTGTGATTGCACCGTGTTAACTGACCGTTGTGTAGAACCTCGTAGATATGTAGCCGGGGTGGAGGACTGGCACATACCATTACAGTTATTGGGACCACGAGAGAGGAGCAAGGGGAGAGAGGCAGGTACCTTAGAGTGGACCGGAAAATGCTGTGCGGGCGCCTGTAAGCGAATTGTTGTTGGTCCGTTGTTGCCTTTCAGTTGCGTGCAGGACGAAATCTGGAATCCCCGTCCCCCAGGGGAAGAAGAAGTGGGCTCACTATTGCCTACCTGGAACTAGCGATGGAAGCTGTATCAAGGCACTCCGTGGACGAGTGTCCCACTACCCATCAGTGCGGGAGGTAGGTCTGGAGAGGGTAGTGATCAGAGATACTTGTCCCCTACCACCACTCCCGTAACAGGGGTACCCGGAGTGGCCACCTACGTCGTGCCTTAAATGTCAAAGTGAAGAAGTTAAAAAAAACTCAAGGGTAAAAGCGGTAGTGACTAGTAGGCCTATTCTGTTAAGAATAGTTCAAATTAAACAAATTTTGGAAGTTAATTACTTACATTCCAGCGTTTCTATAGCTCTTCTATCCACCTGTCAGAATTAGTTGCCGGCAAAATACAGTAAAACTACATGTTGTTTACCGACATTGTTTCTGTGCACTACTCTAGAGTGCTAGACTAAAGTATGCAGAGATGCAAAAAAAACTTATATTAAAAGTTTAACATTCTAAAATTTAAACAGTATCCCAACATTACAAATTACAATTACTTGAATTTCTGGGAAAATGGACGGCTAAAAAGCCCCGGGGTTCCGCGAGCAAATTAGTGCTTGTGTAGGGTTCCGTCACTACAAAAAGGTTGAAAACCACTGGTCTAAATTGTGGTTGGGTGTGTACATTGTAATAAATGGCTGAAATTGGAGTCCATGGTAAACATGCTTCTAAGCATAGGTCTTGCAGGAGCAAGTGCAATATACGTTTGCCATATGAATCAAAGGATTGAGCCACTTACGCAGAGACAGAGATCTGTGCTGCTGTTTCAAGTCTCTCAAATCTTTGGCGACAAAGTCCTTCATTTCAGTCACTGATGACAGCGTGTGTCGTTTCTGCAACACAAACACACACAGCAAAGTGACCAAACAACACCGAGAAAACACACAGACAGAAAGAGAGAGATGCAGTTACACAAACACACAAACAGACGAACAACAATACAGACATATAGATACACCAAGAAGCACACAGACATAGAAACAAACACATCAACCCAATCCAAGGTCATTGTAATCGTAAATTTATGTAATAGAAACTCCTCATAAGCACTTCCAACCTGACAATACAAAACTGAAGTTTAATTGAAGATAATTGTTTTTAATGCCTATACAAAAGATAAGAACATATTCGTGTTTATTGACAAGCTCACTGACAAGACGCAGTAAGTAACACTGAAACATAGGACGGCACAATTATCAAGATCTTATAGAACACGTCATGGCAGCCTGTTAGGCACAAACTCATTTTACAGCTGCCCTTAGGGAGTGGAAGGCTGAGTAGACCTATAGGGACTTACGGGTATCGAACCGTGTCTTTCAAGATCTTAAGTTCTTCGAGCAAGAGTGTTACCATTCCTCTATCCCCTCCAGAGGCAATGAAAGATGAAGCTCATGTCACATGCTACTAGGCAATCTATTCCAGAAGGACAAAGCAAGCACAGCAAAAAGGGATATGCAGCAACGAACGAGAGCAAGGTGCATAGCTGGCTACGATAATATGAAACAGTCTACAAGTCAATTAGGCATTGACATCAAGAACCTAAACTCAATGCACTTTTGCACATGTAACTATTGTACTTCCTCCTGCATGAAACTGGATTCATGTGGGTGGTTGATTCATTAATACACAAGAAAAAAGTGAATCAGTATGTGATTAATTTATTTAGTTTTTTAAGTCATTATTGATATAATTGATTCAGCATGTAACTAACATCATATCCGGTCTGGAGTTCTTTGGCCTTTGAGCTCAGGTAACAGGAGACGTTGGAAAAATGTCGATCACGAATGTCTTCAAATATCTGTAGAACACAAGAGAAATGCTGATTACACAAACATTTAAAATCTTCAGAAAATGAGAACAAGTCGGTTATAAATACTTTAAACATCAGCAGATAAATTCAGGAACATAGCACCATTTTCAGTCACTCAGATAAACTCACAAGTAAAGCAATGTGTAGAGAGAGAGAGAGAAGCCAAACTTGACCTACCATGTCATGACTTGTCAGCAGAAGCTTAGCACTTTGATCTTTTCCTGTCACATCTGATCCAAACTCAATAAACCCTACAAAAGAAAGACAAAGAACAAAGAGCATTCATCAGACAGGCAATAGTTCAGCTTCATTCAAAGATTTCTATCCACAAAAATAAATGAAAAATGGTGATTATGGGAATTTCTTGGCATCTCACTTATAACATTCAAAGGCCAACCAGAGATGGAATAAACCAAAGGAATTTCTGTTTATCTAAACACACGACTAAACACAGATGATGCAATGCGTAGTACCTATATACATAAATAAAAGATCAACATACCACTGGCTATGGTGAAAGTGTCATCCAAAAGTCCTTCATACGTGACTTGAGAACAAAGAGGTGTCACAAAATCACAGTCTACAAAGTTCAGTCAGCTTAGATTATAAACAATATCAGAAAGTCTAAAATAACTATCTCTACTTCAGGAAGCAAGCATGCCATTCCACATCAAATTAGTCTCTGTATTACAATTTTTTCATCTTACCTTGGGACACAATACTTTACACTTAAACAAGTACCGGTAATAATAGTACCAATATCAAAAAACACAATCCTATCTGTAGTCATAATATGGATAAGGACAATTCTCCTAACATAAATTTAAAATTCTGAAGAATTGCATCCATCTCACATGAAAGAACATAGATATATTATCACTGTTAAGAATTTACTATGGTATAATGTACCTCTGTCAACAAGAAAAAGGTGTCCAATTTCGTATTCTGGTGTCTGTTTAATCTTGGAACACTCCAACATCGTATTCATCAGTTTATTTACCATCTGCAACCATTACAACTGGTAAACATTATAAAACTGGAAACACACAAAGTTGGAAAATGTACAGTTCAGAAAAATTGCTGGTCATTCAAGCATCTCTTTGGCAGTGAGAGAGAAATTCTCTGTCTCACCACAATTTGTGATTTACATCCAAGTAAGTTCTGGGAAAATGGCAAAGTCGTAATGAAGCCCAGCCACAGATGCTGGATAGAGGAATGGCAACCAGCAAGGAGGTTAACCACAAAATAAAAGGGGATATGCTAAGCAGTTTCAGACCATCAGCAGTGCTATCATCAGGGTGCAAGGGAGGTTCAGTCGCACCATCTCACTGACAAAAACTGCAGACAACTGATGATGAGAGTGTTATGACCCTCTCCTGATAACTGTGGCTTTATCAAATCATCTTACTAACCAATCAGAACCCTATGACACAGTTTGAGGATAATGCTTGAAAATTATAACATGAAAAAGAAGAGTCCCTTAAACTAGCCCTGAGGCAGCCATGGGTATGAAGCGTTAGCGACTTCACATTCTTAGCCTTAGCATATGAGGGCGGATGGCCATTCCTCTCCCTCACTGTCTGATCTTCCCACCAACAGAGTATGATCAGTGTACTCATTATATACATATGCCTAACTGTATATACGTGTGTGTGCATGTGTGCATACGTGTGCATGCATATATATATATGGTAGGCCTATGTTCAGTGTCTGTCTATGTGCCTTCATATAACGGCCTACATCTAAACATATGCCTTCATATAACGGCCTACATCTAAACATAGACCTATAGGCATTAGGCATACAAGGGTAGGTGGCCAGTACTCTCCCTTGCTGTCTCATCTTTCCACCGACAATTTATATTTATTCATTCATTCGTACAAGGATTTATATACAGTCAGTGTACTCATTACAGCCGAGTTGGCTAAGGGGCACTTGCGAAGCAGAAACCTCGAACCAAATTTTCTGCCCAGGCGGGGATTTGAACCCCTAACCTCTCTACTGACAGTCCAGCATGCTAACCACTACACTATCGAGCACCCCAAAATTATAACATGATAGGAACCAAATTAATAAAAATTAATATTAATCTACTTTATCCATATAACAACTACAAAGAAGGATGGGCAGAGCAACACACAGTGAATAGGATAACATAGTGACTACAGGACACAATGAGATCTACTGTGGCATAGTGATGGTGATGATGATGATGATGATGATGATGATGATGATGATGATGATGATGATGATGACGACGATGATTTGTGGGATAAGTCTTCATACAAGATAGCTTCTCAAATGAACAATTTTGTGGTGCAACCACTGCCCTGCAGAAAGGAACAGACAGGGTCTCCTCCAATGAGTAATTCGTAGGACAACCCATGTCCTGTGAACACAGTGCTCAATGGCATTCCAAGACTTGATCACTGAAGTCACTTGGTGCCAAACAGGCATTCACCTAGAACTTGTTTGAGTGTCACATCGTGTACTAACCCAAACTCTGAATTTCTGTCGTAACTCGTAACCTCTTAACCTTCTGCCCGAACAATTTGGTCTTCTTCAACAGATTATAAATTCTGACTACAGTTTCTCTTGAAGCAACCATCATGATGACGCTGTTACAGAAGTCATTAGATTAGATTAGATTAGATTTTAAATAGATATATTATTTGCATCGTTAAATTTGTGGAATTACCTGCGCACATCTACCCAAGCAGTAGACGTTAGGAATGTTTCGAAAAATCTCTTGTATTGTGACAAGTGAACGAGCAACTTGATGACAACCAGTCTCATCTCCTTCCTTCAAGAAAACACAATACAATACAACAATGCAACATAATAGAATCACTAAAAAAAATAGTGTTTTCAAGCTGTGCAACACAGTTAGATGAACAACTGAGTTAATCTAAGCAACTGTTTGCTTGACTTTAACCCAAACTTACTTAACCTTACCTTTCCTTACCTACCCTAACTCTACCCTGACCATAAATTACCTTACCAAGCCTTACCATAACTTTAACTTGCTTCACCTTACCTTACTTTACCTTCACCTTAAATTGCTTCAAATTTCCTTATATTACTTTACCTTACCTAGCTTTATCTCAACCTTAAACTGCTTTACCTTATCTAACCTTACCTTAAATTTACTTTATCTTGCATAACTAATAATAATACCACATGTCAACTTCAATGACCCCACATTACTTGTCCTATCTCCACATTACCTTCCTACCCACACATGGTTTGATTAAAGTGCAAACATATTGTGTCATCTGTAAGTGATTACTTGTGAAACAAGATTAACAAATTTGCACAAGACGAACAATCTTTGAATTGACAGAATGTGTAAAACAGTGACCAACATGTCCACAGATATGCAAATAAACTCCACAGAAAACAGAACTCTAGAAAGCCTTACCAAGAAGAAGGATCGGAAGAAGGGTGGAGCCTCCAGTGACAAAACGTCTTTGTCAAGGACAATCAGATCCAGAGGAAACTCATCGATGTCCACATAGCCATACACGCCTTCTCGTTCGAGAATCAATTCGCAGACGTGTAGCTATCAACAAAAGAAGCAGCACAAATCTCTCACCATTTCTGTGTAGATATTGTCAAGGAAAGTTGATTACGTGCTACATTACGTTAATACAAATAAAATATATCACACAATAATGTGAAATGACCTCTCACAGTCTCACATGCAAAATTTTAATAAAATATGGTGAAATCACATATTGTCCATTCACTAATTCATTCATTCATTTGTAAAACATTTGTTCAGTGTACACGTTTTGCATGGAAGTTGAGTTCATTAAAATGCGCCAGTGGAGCAGAAATCTCAATGCATCTTTCTGTCCCAGGAGGATTTGAACCCCTGACCTCTGCACTGGCAGTTCATAAATCCGTTCTCTTTTGTAAAACATAAAGTAACATCATTACCTTACATCAAATCATCATTACGTTACATCAAATCAGTGAAGCAGATATAGAGCAATGTTACACACTCTTCTGGGAACCAGTAGAATTTTGTAGCTTCGAGCAATGTTAGAAGTGCGTTCTGCATTGATTTGATCGGCAACAGTCTTCACCAGTGCTGGGATCGCTCGAATCATGTATATTCGTCTGTAGAGAAATATATAAATGCCTTATAAATAACATTTATTCAACATTTATTCAACACTTCTACAGAACCGAATACCATTCATACAGCCGTGTTCCTAGTGCTGTTGAAAGGTCCTTAAAAATCGCTATGTAAAAGCCCAGATACACACACACTTTATTATTATTAATATTATTCATTACTTCTCAGCAACTTCTATTGCACACATGTCTAATGCACAAGGCATCACCCAATGGCACACGAAACTAAGCTGCAGTCAGGCCAATACACAGGTCAGTCCACAGACAGATAGGCTAAGATGGAGAAAATACGGAGCAGAATTTATCTGATGGAGAGAATGCCAAATTTAGGTCCAGCATCTGAAAATGCTCGTTCATCAAGACCAGTTCTAGCTCTCAGAACAACCAGAGACAAGCAATCAGATGACCCAGTTATTCCTCAGTCAAGCTGACAAAAATGGTACTTGGTAATTTATTCAAAAAGCCTTTTCAGACAAATGCAAACCAATTACTACTACATTGGAATTACTCTGTGCAGTGCACTCACTGGGTTTGGGAGCAATGTCCCAAACCACTTTATAACAAGGTCTGTTATTTATAAGGCATTTATTTTCTATAGCTAGAGGTCCAATAAACTAATCAACTAATTTGGGGATCTATGTGTCTGACTGCATTAAATCAGAATTTGTGTTGTAACAAAGCACCTTATAGGTCTCTGGTGTGTAACGATTACGAGAATTTCATTACCACAAATCACACGTTAATTTAAACCAGAGGCAAGATTTCAGCTAAATATAAAGCTTACTTTTCACTTCCTGGAATTGTTTTCGAATTTTCCAATTTGTAAATTTTGCCAACTCCATTTTCCTGGAAAAATACTGACATTTATATAAATTACATAATTAAGAAACACATTTATACAACTTTATAAATAATATAAATTTACAATCTGGAGGTTTGGGGTTCAAAACCTTGCAGGGCAGAAAAATGTTTCAAAATTTCTGCTCCAACAACATACCCTAGTGAACTCGGCTATATGCCGAGTACTTGTCGCTGCCTCCCATGGCATTGCTGTTCTTCTTCTAACAATAATGTGGGTGATTGCAGAACTCCTATATCGCCAGTTTTAGGGACCAGGATTTTATAAGAAAGTACCTTCAGAAGCGATGCTCCAGCCACACGATCCAACGGTTTCATCAGCTCTGAATCCAAAACAAGGTCTTTCACCCCTCGCACCTACGAAATAAGCATCATGAAGATGTTGATCCACTCGGAATTTCCAATAACTAAACGTGTAATACATTTATACATCGGTTCTTAAATGAGAATGCATATGTATACAACCTCTTTTTACAGTTGGTTTAACGCGCCTTTTGCATATCGTAGCGCGCCACATAAAATTATCCACCTAACGAACAGCTAAAGGCTCGTCGATTTCTAGAGTATATACGACTAAAGCCAGATTTTAAGGAATTAACTCTGCCTTGTATTGGAGAAAACAACTTCATTTACCCGTTCAAAGCGCTATACAAACCTGTTTGTTTACTAAACTCACAGAGGCGGGGCGCGATCTCAGAGTCTTTAACAAAATAAATTCTCTGAAAACTATATGGGTTTGTTTTGGCGCTTACAGATTGTAATTTTTTACTCAGTTCCTCTCTCGCTATCTGCCGCAAAACTTGTATGTCCGGCAGTCGGACATCGCTCGACGTCCCAGCCATGTTGTACGATGTTCATTTACATGCTTGGGCTTCAAATTGTTGCAACGGAGGTTCATCATAAACCACGATATCTTACATCGTGTCATAAACACAATAAGCCCAATTACACAAGGTAACGTAATGGAAATCTCCAAAATATCTCGGCGCCACACAAAAGCCATGCCAGAGAGACCAGGTTATTCACAGAGGTAGGCCCTATTTCAAATCAAGTACGAGAGTCAGGTTGTTTGGTCCATATTGGTGTCAGTTCGGAATGCTGGAAAGTAAAGCCGAGTAGACACATGCGCGTAGGCAGTGTCGGAATTGTAGAAAAAATACGTGGGGGTTGAACATTTATCCGTAGGCCTATTTTGCAAACTGATGTCAACGAAATTTGAAAGCAGCTGATTTCAACGCTAGCAGTTTTGCAAGTCAGACTCGAATCAAAATCAATTCCTTTGTTGAGAAAATTAAAAAATGCATACATATGATACACACATTATATATGATACACCATGAAATTTTTTTCTTTTTGTCACAACTGAGGGGGTTGTAAACGACCCCCTGGAGTGTGCAATAAAGCTAGACAACTGGGGTACTCCGAAGAAAGACTAGGGATTTGAACCCCCAAACCCCGACAATTTCAACCCTATGCATAGGCCTATAGCTTAGGGCCTCAACAAGTCTAAATCCGGCACTTGCTCTACAAAGTAGCAAGGATGGTGCACGATTTTAAAATAAGAAGAGCAAAGAAATGGCAAGGGTCCGGGGCATTGGTAAATATTGAACCTGGTGATGGTGAGTCAACTGCATGCTCTGCACCCTGAACCCGCCACTGAAGACAGGTCCTTCAAAGGTGGTATGCAATTTCTGTGGCTAAGCCAAGGTTCTAGAATACACTTCCACGTACAGCTAGCCTGCTAGCACTTGTAAGTCCTTGGAGTCTATTCGTTTTGCTTTGACTCATTTTTTTGTTTAAGCTTAAATGTTCTTATGGCCTGCCCCTTTATCTCACTGGACTGACCTTCAGTCTTGTTGTCCTCGAGACCAGGTCTTGGTCTCGAGTGCACTCGAGTTCGTTTTTAAAAGTCTTGGTCTTGGTCTTGGTCTTGAGACCAAAAGTCTTGGTCTTGGTCTTGGTCTTGAGGTTCAAGGTCTTGGTCTTGGTCTTGGTCTTGAGGTTCAAAGTCTTGGTCTTGGTCTCGCAAGACCAAGACCAAGACCGGCTGTCAATATGAACAGTCATTTAACAGAACTCAAGAATTCTGTATCAAGCCTGCTTGCATCATACGACCAATATCTATGGATGGATAAAAGTCTTGTTGGTCAGGAAACCCATTGGCAGCAGCAACAATTATTCTGTATCAGATAAACTATGGGAAGATTTCAAAAGGACTCACTATCTGTACATTTACATCCAGTGCTTGAAAAGCTACTGTGTCTGTATCAGCGACTTCAGCACCTGTAGAACGTATTTTTTCACATGGCGGAATTTTTATGAGGCCCACCAGGCACGTCTCGGTCAGAATATTCTGAGCGAATTGGTTTTTATAAAATACAAAAGGCATTTGGAATAATAGTTTGTATGAAGATGGTATGTTTTCAAGTTTGTGAGACCTGCATGGTGTAATTTTGTATCAAGGGCCTCCAATTAAGTTAATATAGCTTAGGGCCTCACCAAGCAGGGGCGGATCTAGACTTTTACTTTACGGGGGGCGATTTCATGGACGTCCAAGGTCAAAGGAATTAAAATTAAAATTACTTATCAAGTTGAGAGCATGATTAAAGCAAGGGCGTGTATAAGTAATATTCAAACTGCAGTCCGGCGCTGTACAATACATGCGTAATAATAATTATCACATGACATTCATCCTGTAGTATATCAAATTTTGTAAATTTTAAATATAAACAAAATTATTTTTGGACTCTTAGGGGGGGCGATCGCCCCAATCGCCCCCCTCTGGATCCGCCACTGTCACCAAGTCTAAATCAGGCACTGCCTAAAATCATCTATGCAATAGTTTAAGGTTTGTTAGGCTACCCATAGGATTTCGATCGGGCTTCTCCAACGACCATCGATTAAATAACGGCGCTATATAAATATATATAGGAATATAATATTAATAGATAGGCCTAGGCCTAGGGGATTTGGGGGTTTATTTGAAAATTGTCATTTGAACATATTTGTAATAAATATTATATTCGAGATCACAAATAATTTTGGTCGTTATAATGGTTAATTGGATATCTGGGGGCGCTATATTTGTATTTGGAGGGATTATATATTAACGCTTGGCACTGAGCGCAATTATAGCTTGGTAGGCCTATACGTTCGTAAAAATCAAAATTTAAGAAAGAATTAAATAATTAGGCCCTATAACATGCAGACGACCGAATTTATGCTTTCAAATCTTGGAAACACGCAGTCTGCATAGTCCCAGCTTTACAACATCATAACTTTACAATGACGTAGGAGTTTATGAACTTCTCGAATAAATAGGCGGTTAAAAGACGTTCTCATGCCCTGGGGGCCGTGGCGCAACGTGTAAAAGCGTTGTCCGCGCGCGTTGAGTGTCTGGGTTCGATTCCGATTGAATCCAAATATTCAGCGCAACAATTTTTTCGACTTTTTTTATGGATATATAAATAGATGTATATAAATAGGCATATCTATTTTATTATATCCATGTTCGTTTCCTTCACTTCGGCCTTAAATCACAGTATAATTAGCCTATTTATACTGTGCTTAAATCGACAACCGTTGTTACGGACGAATCCATGGAGGTCCTGGCCATTTAGCCTACTTCCTACTATGCAACGATGCCAGATGCAAAATGGGGCGATACAATAGTTCTGGCGAGTTTAGATGAAGCCTGCTTCAAGTTGGGCCTACAAAAAGGGCAGCTGTAGCCTGTAGTTTCTATCATAATCGTAAACTCGAAATTTCTAAAGCGCCACTCGAAAGCTAAGCGCAGTGAAAAGCTTGTTCACGAGTGGTGAAACCCCTATAGGTTGTTTAAACATTACTATCGGGCCTAGGCCTACCTATATTTGTGGACTAGGTGTGCCGGCCATGGCTTCCTGAGACAGTTTTTCATCAATTAACTGATCAACCCATAGCAAAAACAAGAGGAAATGACGCAATTAAGGATAGCTATAGGCCTACATTCGAGGGATAGGATTTTGATCTTTTATTTGGAAAGGGGTATACAGAAAGCAAGGGCATTACACTCCCAAGTGGAGGGAACACGTAGTCGAGGAAGACAACCAAAGACATGGATGGAAAATGTGATGAAAGATCTTGAAGAACAAGACATAGACATGAGAACGGCCCAGGATACCGTACGTACTATCAGAGACAGGAAGAAATGGAGCCATCTTGTAAAAAAAAACTCATCGTCGGCATACACCTGACGGAAGAGAGAAAAAGAAGAAGAAGAGAAAGCTTAGTTGGTATGTCAGGAAAAGCGTACGAATGGTAGGGCGTTTGAAGCCTTTGAACTCAGCTCAACTTCCATGGTCACACCATGCAACTCTGTAAAGATCGCTTCTCTCTTCGATCAGCATCAGCTGGGAAATAATATATGTTGTAACTTGTTCCTGGTACACGTCTTGTCTGGTCGGCGTTCCTTCACAGTTTCCGGTCTCTCCATCTGGAACTCTCTATCTCCTCATGTTTGCAACTCTTCCACAGAGGTCAACCTGGAAACCTGCCTCTTCCCAGGGGCCAAACTTTGGCCTAAAAAGTGGGGGTTCCAATTTATTCTCCACTTTAGCTTTTCGCATGGAGACCATTTTGAACATATTACCCTGTCACTGAACCCTCTAGCTCAGAGGTTCCCAACATAATAGATGGCATTTCAGGGGGTGCGACAAAAAAGAAAGTACATTCCTATTATAATGACTTTTTACTGTTTTACCGTAATTGTTTCTAATTGCTCAATTTGTATTTGCATTTTATGCACTTGCACTGAGTTAAAGCTTATGTTTAGTTCAATTTGTTCACCCGCAGTACGTACTGTTTGAGTGTAGGCCTATGTGGTTCAAGTTGTGGTTAAAAAATAAAAATTTGACTTATTCATCTTCAAATGTGATATTACTTTTGTAGGTGCGCGCATATATTAAGCAAACATTTCCTAGGGGTGCAGAGCATAGAAAAGGTTAAGCTGACCACCTGTGGCACAGTGAAGTTCATGCCCATGGACACGGCTGTTGGAGTAGCTACTGCGTTGTTTCATTAGTAGCGGACTTCTATGGGAGCAGAGAAAGTTCTGGCGGTTTGTAACATTTATTTCACGACGCCGTCATATCGAAGATGATTGACGTTCTAGCAGCTTTAGCCTGCCTTATATACGTCACTGGCCACTGAGCTTCAGTCTAGTCGGATACGTTGGAGGTAAGCTATATTGTTCTGTCATCTGCAGGATGTATGAACAACTTGTTCATAGGGTTACATGCTGTCTACTCAAACCCGCAGTCGTCTTACAGATCGGGGGCGCTACTGTATAGACCAATTTAGTCAACTTCTCATATTAATAATATCATTAGTACATGCTCTGGTTCCTTACAAGCACTTAGAGAACTTAGACTTCATGGCTTATCTAACGCTTCCTTACATGAAGTTGCTAGAGCTGCTACTGTTGCTAGACTTTTGTATGCCGCCCCGGCTTGGTGGGAATTCGCCTCGTCTGCTGATCGAGCTAAGATTGATCGCCTAATTCGTAAAATGAAGCGGTTGGGTTTCCTAGACCATGATTTTCCATCGATTGACATTTTTGTTAAGAGAGCTGATCAAAGACTATTTCGCTGCATTAAATTCAACCCTTTTCACGTTCTATTTTCACTATTCCCCCCCCCCCCCAAAAAAAACTGCAATACCATATGATCTTAGGCCTAGACCACACAACTTTTCACTTCCTACTAAAGATAATAGAAATTTTATTTCTCGTATCTTGTTTGATTGTTAACTTTATTATTCTATGACATTGTTGTTACTTGACTTGTATATGTACCCTAATGCGGTCTGTCATTTGGCTTTTGAATAAACGAATATATATATACCACCGTATACCTCAGGATGACCCGTTTGGCCTGTTAAGTAGGCCTACACTGTTAAGGTCTTCTTACCTGACTTAACGCAGAAATACAGGACTGCGAGCCGTGAATGTCCCTGAAACAAACTATGACACTTTCCTTGTGTACCATCATAGCTCCAGATTATACATCAGAGCTTTCGTGCAGTGCTGCTCAAGTATTGTGCTAAGCCATACGAGAATTGAACCCCAGTAGAGGTTATATACAAGCATCCAGTACCGGATTTACCTATAAGCTAAAAGAGCTAAAGCTTAGGGCCTCATAATTCGCAAGGGCCTGAAAAAAATTATAAGTTTGAGGGCTTTTTAAAAACTTTGTGTGCTGTATAATGTATAATGTAAGAAATTGTATAACCTTTTAAATGGCTTGTGTAGTAAATTCCATCTCGCCTGAGTAAATGCATTCATTTGAAAATAATTTGAATTTTTCACTTAATGCCTTGGTATTAAATAATTAAAAGGCACATATATATATATATTTTATATATATATATTATATATATAATATATATATATATATATATTCAAGTTTTGTGAGACCTGGTGTAATTTTTTTAACAAGTGACCTGCAAGCTTATATATAGGCTACAGCTCAACCGTCAATCTCAGCACTCTCCCGCTTGCCCTGCCTCCTGCAACTTTCTACTCTCAACCGAAAACCGAGCTTTCAAGCTAGGCCTATCAATTCAATCCTAGCTAGTTCCAGGGCTGTAGTGGTATAATTAGAGGTGAGTACACGCTACCGGTGAGCACGGCGTCACCAGGGCTGGTGTCACCCTAAAAAAAGTGGTGACCTTTTTTAGGAATTCGTCTAAGAGATATGCATAACCTTTTAGGAATTCTGATGATTTTTTTGACTTTTTACGATTTCGTCTCTGTAAAAGTTGATGACCTTTTTTTAGTCATTCGCCCTCAAAACCTTTCAAAACCTCTTTTTTCTCAAAATTTCATTGCTCAGTGGGTATACGGTCTCTAGAGAGGTAAATAGGCCTACACGCTGTATACCCGCGTATACCCTTGTCTAGAGCCCTGAGTATACGCCAGTCTTGTTGTCCTCGAGACCAAGGTCTTGGTCTCGAGTGCACTCGAGTTCGTTTTTAAAAGTCTTGGTCTTGGTCTTGAGGTTCAAGGTCTTGGTCTTGGTCTTGGTCTTGAGGTTCAAGGTCTTGGTCTTGGTCTTGGTCTTGAGGTTCAAAGTCTTGGTCTTGGTTTTGCAAGACCAAGACCAAGACTTTTGTCAATATGAACAGTCATTAATTTTAACAAACGGCAAGAATTTTAAAAATTTTTCCAACAATTACTCATACAGTTATTGCTTTAGCATTTACACGGTGTGAATGAGGCTTCACTGTTGTTTTGGACAATTATTTTGACTTCTGGTTATTTACAATGGAATGATTTCAAAACAGACTCATGATTAATTTGTATATTTACATCCGGTTCTTGAAAAGCTGCTTTGTGTGCTAGCGATTTCAGTACTTGTAGACCGTGTTTTTTCACATGGCAGAATTTTTATGAGGCCCGACAGGTCACGTCTTGGTCAGAAAATTCTGAGCAAATTGGTTTTTATAAAATTCAACAGGCATTTGGAATAACATTTCGCATGAAGGACTTTTGTAAATACGAATTCGTAATTCTCTGCAGTCTCCATTTAGAGTTGTTTTGCTTGAATAAAAGAAAAAACTCATGTTTTCATTAAAATAGCGAGTAGTCCGACTGGACAATTTTTAGTAAGGAATAGAAGTCTGGATACGACTGTGATTTTTTTGGGTCTCGGTCTTGGTCCTGAGGTTCAAGGTCTTGGTCTTGGTCTTGAGGTTCAAGGTCTTGGTCTTGGTCTTGAGGTACAAGGTCTTGGTCTTGGTCTTGGTCTTGAGGTTCAAGGCCTTGGTCTTGGTCTTGGTCTTGAGGTTTAAGGTCTTGACAACAAGACTGGTATACGCTCTCAAATTTCTCTAGAGGTGAGTATACGCTGTAGGCCTATACCCGCGTATACCCTCGACTACAGCCGTGGCTAATTCTGCTTCAATGACAAGGATTTTACCCACTACACCTGGATGTCTCCAGGAGTTGAATTTAAGTCTTGCAACGGGCTAAGGGCTTGCTCGTACCCCCACAAATTACGCCTATAGGCCTATAGGCGAACTGGCGCAGATCATTTGGAAGTTCATTATAGAGCTGACTCTTCCAGATGTAGGCTACCTATCCGCTATAGTTCCTCACCTCACTTTCACCTCTGCTCAATGCATATTTTAAGGAATTTAGACTACTGGGACAAAATAAGCCATGGGTCTAGTTCATGACCTTTTTTGGAACTCGTCTCTGAAAAACTTTGATGACGAAAAACTTGATGACCTCTTTTTAGGAATTCCTCTTCAAAAAACAGATGACCTTTTTATAAGAATTCATCTCCCGAAAAAGAAAAGTTGATGACCTTTTTAGGAATTTATCTCCCGAAATAGTTGATGACCTTTTCCTGGGAATTTCATGACAATGCGTACTGTTACACCGTTGCCCACCCCCAGCACTGGGTGCTAATTAAGTCAGGCTGTTGAAATGGGGCGGGTACGCGTCTTCGCAAGTCCATGGAAGGAAGAACCTCTAATCCAGTGGGGTGGTCTGATCCATGAGCATCAACAGGATCTGCTGGGATTCGACTCCAGCGGTTCCCTAGCTCTTTATAATTTAACCTCGATTTCAACTGTAATCGTTCCCTCCTTCTGAACGAGGGTGGAGGTGCACTGGCTCCCTGATCAGATCTTACTCCGAGCGGATCCAAGTTACTCCGAACATTTGACTCAAAATTTGGCACGAGTGGTAAAGGCGCGGCAAAAACTATGTACAGCGACCATACGAGGGAAATGGTCTGGGGTTCGAATACGACTTGCGGAACCAATAGCTCTCAATAAACTATCTCTCATTTCCAACTGACTGCTTCTAATATCCGCCACATTCTCTCTCATATTAGCTACGTCTTTGTTCATGTTAGTTACCTTCTCTCTCATATTATCTAACTTAAAGGCTAAGTCTAACTGTCCTACTGCTATGCTTTGCAGAAGTTGGACCATGGCAGAAGAAGACCGAGACAGAGAAGAGTACGAGCGGACAGCGCCCTCCTGCCTATCACTAGGACCAGCCTCTAAATCCAAAGATCGAAGAGAATTTAATGACATCTTTAATTGTAATTGAATAATCCAGCAGTTAATGACGATACAATGAACTTTACAGTAATACGATTTCTACAGAACTACACTAACAACTCTAAACTTTACACACAGTAACTACTTAGGCACAAACAAGCAATCACTTATAGTTTAGACAAGAAAATGATTAATTACCCAAATTTCACAAGCGGGACAACAGCTTCACAGGATTCCACACATAATTCGAATTAATCCACAAGAGCTCGAAATGCGATAGCCAGCAACGAATAAAACCCGAGACGTTGCAACGAATGCTTCCAGACGAATAACGCTCACAACAACTTATGTAGCGCACGATTAATAATACAGCATCGATAATTCCAAGCTCCATGCAGAAGAAGATAATAGCAATAGCCAAAGCCTGTTCTGCAATGCTACCGAACTCCACAAAGCTTAAACTGCAAATCTAATACTGCATCAGCAGCTATCTCTACACTCAATATATAGGCTACTTAAACTATCGTGGCGCATCACTCGCTGCAAATATATTCGTCAACTGCACATCTACAGTCACGTCTCTAACGGCTTCTCCAGAACTGCGAATACAAAAGCAGCACGTTAGCTTTTTATAGTCTTAGTCGCCGAGTCATTTGTCCAGGCATGCATCATGCATGAGTCAATCACCGTCTGTTCACGTGCCAGGCCCACTTACTCCAGCATGCGTTGTCCACGTGATGCTCTACATGCATCATCAACAGTCATCAACCAGTTTCCTATATGGAAAGTTTGTCAGCACTCCTTGTCCACGTGCCTGTCACCTGCTGCCTCGATCAGCCATGAGTCAACGTAATATCCAGGTCCTTAAAGCACGATGGTTTCAAGTGATCAGCGTCTGCAGTCGTAGTGCTCCTATGAGTCATCTGCTTCCCAGTAAAGTTCCACCACTGGTAACCGGCCAAGCGACCGTCTGTCTGTTTGTTTGCCTCCCAACGTCGCTTAATCAGTGCGCCAGTTGCATAAACAAACCGAGATCAAGCACACAGCAGCAGAAAACGGCGCCATGAAAGCGACAATAAGACCCATAGTTCAAACAATTAAATCAAATAGGCCTACATAAAACATATTAATTAATCACTCTTGTTATGTTCGCATAGAACGTAACAGTACTAATTCTTATTTTGCTACTGGGGCAAATCTTAAAACGCTTCGAACATTTGTCCCACTATAGTTATACTTTAAACCAGGGGTGGGCAAACTACGGCCCGCGGGCCGGATCCCGCCCGCCAACACTTTTTATCCGGCCCCACAGTTCGTCAGAAAAAAATTCAGATCTAAACTTAAACTCAAACTGCGAATTGCAGCTATTGCTATCACTCCGATTATGGGAAATTTGTTAATTCATGCTCACAGTTGCATACATCTCACTAGTAACAGCCAAAGTGTAATTAATATATTAGAAATAAGTAAACTTCTTTTCATGTTAGTCGTTATTAAAAGTTTAAAAAAATTTACCGGCCCTCCGAATTTTTTTGGCGTTTAATGTGGCTCAATGTGCAAAAAGTTTGCCCACCCCTGCTTTAAACATACATTGCCTGGGACAAATCAGCCTAACTACTGGGACAAATCGTAAGACTACTGGGACATTTGTCCCACTAGTTATTTAGTTCAAATATGCCCTGCCTCTGCTAGCCGGTACGCTATCTATATGGGCATCACTTTTGATCTACATCCGATCCGCCTACATGCATCATACGTACTCTACACTGGCTTCCTCTTCGACAGAGCATCCTGTATCGACTCTGCTCTCTTGTTTGGCAAAGCGTCTTGGGTACAGCTCCTCGCTACTTATGCTCCATCTTTACTCTCTCTTCCTCTCATACGGGTCGCTCAGCCCTTCGTTCCTCTTCTCGGGGCGACTTCTTGTTCCCTTTGCTCGCACTGCAACTATGCAGCGCCGAGCATTCTCTGTCGTTGGTCCAACGGCGTGGAATGACTTACCATCTTTCCTTCGCCTAGCTCCACGAATACTCACTCGTCTTCCTTCTATGCCCTATTGAAGACTTTTCTCTTTGATCAGGCCTGGCTCGGGAGCGCCTCTGAGTAGAGCCCTCTAAGAGGCGCTATATAAATTCTATGATTGATTGATTGATTGATTGATTGATTGATTGATTGATTGATTGATTGATTGATTGATTGATTGATTGATTGATTGATTGATTGATTGATTGATTGATTGATAATAACTAAACAATACTTCACAAGATTATACGTTTTGGTTATTTAAAATTTCTTAGCACAAATTTTAAAAAGTTGATCATTGCAATGGACAGCAGACACTGAACACACAAGCACTGTCAAACATTCAAAGTAGGCCTAATTAAGAAAACGTGAAAAAGCTTGAAGCAGAAACATAAATTTCGATTAAACTATCCAAGACTCGTAGATTACAATTGTCTCACATTATCGAAAACATAATCTGTTTTGTTATCCAAAGAAGCCACCTGTCGCCTGGACTTCATTCTATTTCTGATTATTCCATTTAGAGCAATTTCCCCGCAAACCGCTTGAAGTGCTTAGGTTACCAGTTTCTTGCCTCTCTCGATACTTGTGTGACATATGGTACCCTGACGAATGGCAATAAAGCGTTGTTGGCACCAAATACTCTGCCGGATATGATGGATATCTCATCGACTGGAATCTTTGATAGAACCGGTGGGGAGGTAGCAGTCAAATCCATTTTATTAACTCGACGTAACTTTCGGCGTTGAAGTTCAAAATCGGTATGACAAACTTTCCGATATCCCTCGGTTGCTGCTGGTGAGCTTTCACAAGTCAACACAATCCCAGGTGCTTTATATGTTCTTGTTCATCATTATCGTTGCTAATAAGATATTTTCTGGGTGCAAAAAGTACCATTTCTTTGTATAACTGGATCAATGACGGCCTTCACTTCATCCGGTAAAGAGCGCGATAGATAAATTGTGAGCCAAAGGTGTCTCGAGCTTCGTTTTGATTGAAAACCAGACTGGAACATTACCTGCAAATATAACAGTAATAAGCTTTAATGTTGTGAATAAACAATGATTTTCTCAATTACATACACAAATTGCACATAATAACTATAAAAAGTTAAACATATCAGTGACGAGTAAAATGGACATAGAGTCAAGTGCATAATTATCCTACTGCTGTGATTTCTTAATAAATTCATATTAGGCCCTATATATTGCGTAAATTAACATACTCCTACTACTAATATTAACAGACTACCCTGCACTATAAATGTTGTTAACATATTTAAAGCTGGTGATGGATTTTCGGACAAAACACCAAAACGTATTCTGCTAGCTGTTGTTAGCCAAAGGGAATGACCCATCTTCCCTGGATTACATCAAACAAGCTCCTCAGTACACGATCCACTGATAATAATCTGAAGCCGTCAATAATTCCGGAAGCCTGCAATTTTGGTCTGAAAACCCAGCTGGCCAAGTAGTTTTTCCATCTAACTGCATCATCATCATCATCATCATCATCATCATCATCATCATCATCATCATCATCATCATCATCATCATCATCATCATCATCATCATCATCGCCATCATCATCATCATCATCATCATCATCATCATCATCATCATCATCATCATCATCAGGAGGAGGAGGAGGACGACGACGACGAAGAGGAGGAGCAGGAGGAGAATGGGGAGGAGAATGAGGAGAATTATGAGAATGAGGAGGAGAATGAAGAGAAGGAGGGGGTGGAGAGATTGAGGGAGGACTAGAGGGGCGGAGAGGAAGGTGGTTGAGGAGAAGAGGGAGGAGGACGAGAACGAGAAGGAGGAGAGGAAGAAGGGGGAGAAAAGAAGAGAGGAGGGAGGGGGAGACGAAGAAAAGCAGACCCTTAAGCTAAACTGAGAGGCAACTATATATGGATATAAAGTGTTAGCGACTTAATTTTCTTAGCCTCGGCATATAAGGGCGGGTGGCCAGTGCTCTCCCTCGTCGTCCCACCTTCCCACCGACAGTGTAAGTAAATTCAGTCCATATCCGCAAGTGGGACGTAGGTGAGGCGCTCATCTCCTTTTCTAAGCCCTTGAGCCGGCAATGGACGAATCCCAAGGTCCTGGACACGGGGCCAGTGATATCACAGGACTTGCCGTTTACTTCCCAGCTTACGCCGGTACCAAATTATACTGCTTGGTGGCAGAGGCACGGTGTGCGCAAACAACTTGCCCAAAGTCGTTGCACGGAGTCGAACCGGCGACCGCATGATCATTGACCAAACGCGTTACCGATAGCTCCACCGTGCCGCACACTTAGCGACTTAATTTAAGTGTTAGCGACTTAATTTTCTTAGCCTCGGCATATAAGGGCGGGTGGCCAGTGCTCTCCCTCGTCGTCCCATCTTCCCACCGACAGTGTACGGTCAGTGTATTCATTATAACTGAGTTGCAAGTTAAGGCGACAGAAACGTTTAAGCTGAACTGTGGCTAACCTCAAAAACTAAAGTTCAACTTTGAATATCTCAGTTTAATAGAGCAGATGTTCGAAATTGTTCTTTACATTTGCAGATCGCCCCATGGCTTCTTGTTGCGTTTTTTCACCAAGTAGACATAGGCCAACTGCACGAAAACATCAGCCATCTATATAGACAATCATCGCATTATTACCATTAATTAATTATTAGATTATCCATAGAGCACAGAGGCTAATAAGGTGGCCCTCTATCGACTTTATATTAAAAAAGTAAAAAACACGTGATATATATTATCAAAACTATCCAATCAAGTGATGACAGATTCTCAACTGAACAGTTGAGGGTATACACACCTACACGAAGTCATGTAGATCTTTCCCACTCGATCCAAAAGACTCCGAGTCACTCGTTGCACAGATGATCCTCTCTCTCTCTCTCTCTCTCTCTCTCTCTCTCTCTCTCTCTCTCTCTCTCTCTCTCTCTCTCTCTCTCTCTCTCTCTCTCTCTCTCTCTCTCTCTCTCTCTCTCTCTCTCTCTCTCTCTCTCTCTCTCTCTCTCTCTCTCTCTCTCTGTCTGTCTCTGTCTCTATCTCTGTCTTTGTCTGTCTGTCTGTCTCTGTCTGTCTCTCCGTCTGTCTCTCTGTCTCTCTCTCTGTCTCTCTCTGGCAACCAGACTCTTCCCGTGATCATCTCTGGACATTCATTTTGATTTTACACCGCGCTTGTGAATAATCTGGTGCCCTGCGCTTAGCTTTAGAGTAGCGCTTTAGAAATTTTGAAGTTTGTGACCACGATACGGTTGTATCCTTTCATCAGTTCGAACTGTGTTATGCTAAGTTGTCACCGTTTGATATGGTAGGCCAGCTCTCGGACACAGTGAATGCAGTCGAAATGTTACAATGAACCTATAGGGCCTTGGGCAGACCTGGTAGGCCCTAAACTATTATGTAGGCCGACTACTACGTACCTGATCCTATATGATGACTGCAAGAACCAAGTGCAGAGCAAATGTATATACTGTGCCGATGTTCTCACTTCTCAGACGTCGTGGCCTGACGAAATATCATCTGCAGCTATAAAACACAGAACATGAAGAAACATGGAATATCGTAAGAAGATTTGAATTGGATATGAGAGACGTGGCGAACAGTAGCCTGTTGGTTAGTATGCGCGGCTGTAACGCGCAGTGATGGGCACTAAACTATTTTTTTTAGTTAAAGTAAAACTATTTTCCAACTAAAAAAATAGTTTAACTAAAGTTGGCAACTGATTTTGAAAATTAGTTAACTAAACTGAAAAAAGTAGTTAACTTTTTCCAACTTTTTTCCAACTTTTTACGACAAAAATTTTCACAATAAAAGACGTTAAGTGAACTGTAATAATGCAAAGCGTCACCTTCAAACTATGCAATGTGTGCTTTTCTGGCATACAGTTACAAGTGTACTGTAAGTAGTGTATGAATTTGAAAACACAGGCTGTTAATGCTAAAACCATGCAGTGTTAAAATGTTTTTTTGCTGACAGTGTACAATGTTCACTGTGGAAAAATAGTTGGATATTGTTGATTTTTTAGTTAAACTTTTTAGTTAGCAACTAAAAATCTTTAGTTAAACTATGGTTTTAACTAAACTATTTTTTTAGTTAAACTTCTTCCTTAACTAAATTTTTTTAGTTAAACTAAAAGTTAGCAACTTTTTAGTTAACTATTGCCCATCACTGGTAACGCGGAGAGTACGGATTTAAGTCTCCTTGAGGTTACATATAATTTTAATTTGGGGGCATGCCCGCATCCACTTTGGGGGACACGTTTATCACTTGTCTCTGTGAATCAACAGACCTGTTCGGGTACAAGTGAATCAGTGAACATAACCCATATGTAGATGCATTCAGCTCGAGTACGGGATCATAATTAGGCTATCAAACATTGAAATCTAATCTACAGGTTAAGCATTTGTTTAATCTAATCTAATCTAATCTAATCTAGAGGTTACACATTGCTAAACATAATCAAGTGAGCCTTAGCCTACCTTTAAGTGAATGCCGTCTGCAAACTATGGTCCAGCTCTGTGCATCGAGATTGGAAGAATCGTATCGTCCACATCAGTTATTTTACACGTTCCGGTGAATTATACAATATAATTATCATTTGGCGATGACCGGTCTAAATAAATTACGTCCATTGCTATCGGGTCATTTGTACAATCCAGGCTGCGTAAAAGCATCGAACTTTATGCCGCTAATTCGAGAACTGACATTGGTGTAGATATTGTTCTGTTAAGGCCGGCTCTCACACAAGACGTTCCCGCTTGAAACAAATCTTCATCTCCAGGAAAATTAACAGTTTAAATGGCATCATAAAGTGTGCGGTTTTCGTTTTCGGTAGATAGTAGATTTCCGTTTTCAGGGCTTGTAGCGGTTTTGATTTTTTCACGAGTGGGATCGTTATATTCAGGAGTAGGATAGCAGTTTCGTTCTCAGCGTCATAGGGAAAGCTCTTTTTTCATGACGTGTTCTCGAGTTTCAGTCTCTTGAATAGTAGAGTTCATTTCAGCGTTTTCGTGTTCATCATGACTAGATTTTTATCTTCATGAGCAGGAGCATTTGAGTTCTCAGCATTCGTTCAGTCGTCCATTCCGTTTGGCAGTAAGTCAGCCAGTCAGTCAATCAGTTTATATAAAGCCTTCATAAGATTAACAGAACTTCTCAGAGACTCTCCCATATTCGTAAAAACCGCATCCAGAATCCAAAGTTAATCCTTGTGCAGACCCAAAGGGAGAATATTTCCAGGTGGATAGCCCAACCACAGAATGTCCATTCCCGTAATAACCACATCCAGATCATAAGTTAATCTTTGTGCAAACCAAAAGGGAGAATATTTCCAGGTGGATAGCCCAACCACAGAATGTTCATCCCCGTAAAAACCACATCCAGAATCCCAAGTTAATCCTTGTGCAGACCCAAAGGGAGAATATTTCCAGGTGGATAGCCCAACCACTGAATACATGTCCATTCCCGTAAAAACCGCATCCAGAATCCCAAGTTAATCCTTGTGCAATTCCAAAGGGAGAATATTTCCAGGTGGATAGCCCAACCACAGAATGTTCATCCCCGTAAAAACCACATCCAGAATCCCAAGTTAATCCTTGTGCAGACCCAAAGGGATAATATTTCCAGGTGGATAGCCCAAGCACTGAATACATGTCTATTCCCGTAAAAACCGCATCCAGAATCCCAAGTTAATCCTTGTGCAAATCCAAAGGGAGAATATTTCCAGATGGATAGCCCAACCACAGAATGTCTATTACCGCAAAAATTGCATCCAGAATCCCAAGCTAATCCTTGTGCAGACCCAAAGGGAGAATATTTCCAGGTGGATAGCCCAACCGCAGAATGTCTGTTACCGTAAAAACCGCATCCATAATCCCAAGTTAATCCTTGTGCACACCCAAAGGGAGAATATTTCCAGGTGGATAGCCCAACCGCAGAATGTCTGTTACCGTAAAAACCGCATCCATAATCCCAAGTTAATCCTTGTGCAAACCCAAAGGGAGAACATTTCCAGGTGGATAGCCCAATCACAGAATGTCTATTACCGCAAAAACTGCATCCAGAATCCCAAGTTAATCCTTGTGCAGAACCAAAGGGAGAATATTTCCAGGTGGATAGCCCAACCACAGAATGTCTGTTAGAGTAAAAACCGCATCCAGAATCCCAAGCTAATCCTTGTGCAAACCAAAAAGAGAATATTCGACGTCGATGGCCCAACCACAGAATTTCCACTACCGCAAAAACTGCATCAGAAACCGACACTTCCGTCCTCTTACCCTCCACCACAGCAGTGTTGCAAATTCCATCAAAAACGACACTTTCGACTTCTTACCCTTCACCACGTGGAGTGTTGGCACACACATCAGAAAACGACACTTTCGTCTTCATAGCCTTTACCACAGGAGTGTTTCCCCTTCCATAAGAAAAAACGACACTTTCGTCTTCTTACGCTTCACCACGTGGAGTGTTGGCCCATCCATCAAAAAACGACACCTTCGTCTTCTTACCCTTCACCACGTGGAGTGTTGGCCCACCCATCAGAAAACGACACTTCCGTCTTCTTACCCTTCAGCACGAGGAGTGTTGGCCCATCCATCAGAAAACGACACTTCCGTCTTCTTACCCTTCACCACGAAGAGTGTGGCCCCTTCCATCAGAAACCGACACTTTCGCCTACTTACCCTTTACCACGAGGAGTGTTCGCCCACCCATCAGAAAACGACCCCTTGTCTTCTTACCCTTCACCACGAGGAGTCTTGCCCCTTCCATCAGAAACCGACACATTCGCCTACTTACCCTTTACCACGAGGAGTGTTCGCCCACCCATCAGAAAACGACACCTTCGTCTTCTTACCCTTTACCACGAGGAGTGTTGCCCCTTCCATCAGAAACCGACCCTTCCGCCTTCTTACCCTTTACCACGAGGAGTGTTGGCTCACCCATCAGAAAACGATACGTTCGTCTTCTTACCCTTCACCACGAGGAGTGTTGCCCCTTCCATCAGAAACCGACCCTTCCGCCTTCTTACCCTTTACCACGAGGAGTGTTGGCTCACCCATCAGAAAACGACACGTTCGTCTTCTTACCCTTCACCACGAGGAGTGTTGCCCCTTCCATCCGAAACCGACGTTTCCGTCTTCTTACCCTTTACCACGAGGAGTGTTTGCCTTTCCATCAGAAACCGACTCTTCCGTCTTCTTACCCTTTACCACGAGGAGTGTTGGCCCACCGATCAGAAAACGACACTTTCGTCTTCTTACCCTTTACCACGAGGAGTGTTGGCCCACCCATCAGAAAACGACACTTTCGTCTTCTTACCCTTCACAACGAGGAGTGTTGCCCCTTCCATAAGAAACCGACCCTTCCGCCTTCTTACCCTTTACCACGAGGAGTGTTGGCCCTCCCATCAGAAAACGACACTTTCGTCTTCTTACCCTTCACAACGAGGAGTGTTGCCCCTTCCATAAGAAACCGACCCTTCCGCCTTCTTACCCTTTACCACGAGGTGTGTTGGCCCTCCCATCAGAAAACGACACTTTCGTCTTCTTACCACGAGGAGTGTTGCCCCTTCCATCAGAAACCGACACGTTCGTCTTCTTACCCTTTACCACGAGGAGTGTTGCCCCTTCCATCAGAAAACGACACTTCGTCATCTTACTTTCCACCACGAGGAGTGTTTCCCCTTCCATCACAAACCGACACCTTCGTCTTCTTACCCTCCACCACGAGGAGTGTTGGCACATCCATCACAAACCGACACTTTCGTCTTCTTACCACGAGGAGTGTTGCCCCTTCCATCAGAAACCGACACTTTCGTCTTCTTACCCTTTACCACGAGGAGTGTGGCCCCTTCCATCAGAAACCGACGCTTCCGTCTTCTTACCCTTTACCACGAGGAGTGATGGCACACCCATCAGAAAACGACAATTTCGTCTTCTTACCACGAGGAGTGTTGGCCCATCCATCAGAAAACGACACTTTCGTCTTCTTACACTTTACCACGAGGAGTGTTGCCCCTTCCATCAGAAAACGACACGTTCGTCTTCTTACCCTTTACCACGAGGAGTGTTGGCCCATCCATCAGAAAACGACCCTTTCGTCTTCTTATCCTTCACCACGAGGAGTGTTGCCCCTTCCATCAGAAACCGACACGTTCGTCTTCTTACCCTTTACCACGAGGAGTGTTGGCCCACCCATCAGAAAACGACACTTTCGTCTTCTTACCCTTTACCACGAGGAGTGTTGCCCCTTCCATCAGAAAACGACACTTTCGTCTTCTTACCCTCCACCACGAGGAGTGTTGGCACATCCATCAGAAATCGACACTTTCGTCTTCTTACCCTTCACCACGAGGAGTGTTGGCTCACCCATCAGAAAACGACACTTTCGTCTTCTTACCCTTCACCACGACGAGTGTTGGCTCACCCATCAGAAAACGACACGTTCGTCTTCTTACCCTTTACCACGAGGAGTGTTCGCTCACCCATCAGAAAACGACACTTTCGTCTTCTTACCCTTCACCACGAGGAGTGTTGGCTCACCCATCAGAAAACGACACGTTCGTCTTCTTACCCTTCACCACGAGGAGTGTTGGCCCACCCATCAGAAAACGCCACTTTCGTCTTCTTACCCTTCACCACGAGGAGTGTTTCCCCTTCCATCAGAAACCGACGCTTCCGTCTTCTTACCCTTCACCACGAGGAGTGTTTCCCCTTCCATCAGAAACCGACGCTTCCGTCTTCTTACCCTTCACCACGAGGAGTGTTGCCCCTTCCATTAGAAACCGACGCTTCCGTCTTCTTACCCTTTACCACGAGGAGTGTTGCCCCTTCCATCAGAAACCGGCATTTCCGTCTTCTTACCCTTTACCACGAGGAGTGTTGCCCCTTCCATCAGAAAACGACACTTTCGTCTTCTTACCCTTTACCACGAGGAGTGTTGCCCCTTCCATCAGAAACCGGCGTTTCCGTCTTCTTACCCTTTACCACGAGGAGTGTGGCCCCTTCCGTCAGAAACCGACGCTTACGTCTTCTTACCCTTTACCACGAGGAGTGTTGGCCCACCCATCAGAAAACGATACGTTCGTCTTCTTACCCTTTACCATGAGGAGTGTTTGCTCACCCATCAGAAAACGACAGTTTCGTCTTCTTAGAATTTACCACGAGGAGTGTTGCCCCTTCCATCAGAAACGACACTTCCGTCTTCTTACCCTTTACCACTAGGAGTGTTCCCCTTCCATTAGAAACCGACGCTTCCGTCTTCCTACCCTTTACCACGAGGAGTGTTGGCCCACACATCAGAAAACGACACTTTCGTCTTCTTACCACGAGGAGTGTTGGCCCATCCATCAGAAAACGACACTTTCGTCTTCTTAGAATTTACCACGAGGAGTGTTGCCCCTTCCATCACAAACCGACGTTTCCGTCTTCTTACCCTTTACCACGAGGAGTGTTGGCCCACCCATCAGAAAACGACACTTTCGTCTTCTTACCACGAGGAGTGTTGGCCCACCCATCAGAAAACGACACTTTCGTCTTCTTAGAATTTACCACGAGGAGTGTTGCCCCTTCCATCAGAAAACGACACTTTTGTCTTCTTACCCTTTACCACTAGGAGTGTTCCCCTTCCATCAGAAACCGACGCTTCCGACTTCTTACCCATTACCACGAGGAGCGTTGGCCCACCCTTCAGAAAACGACACTTTCGTCTTCTTACCCTTTACCACGAGGAGTGTTGCCCCTTCCATCAGAAATCGACACTTTCGTCTTCTTACCCTTCACCACGAGGAGTGTTGGCTCACCCATCAGAAAACGACACTTTCGTCTTCTTACCCTTCACCACGAGGAGTGTTGGCTCACCCATCAGAAAACGATACGTTCGCCTTCTTACCCTTTACCACGAGGAGTGTTCGCTCACCCATCAGAAAACGACACTTTCGTCTTCTTACCCTTCACCACGAGGAGTGTTTCCCCTTCCATCAGAAAACGACGCTTCCGTCTTCTTACCCTTTACCACGAGGAGTGTTTCTCCTTCCATCAGAAACCGACGCTTCCGTCTTCTTACCCTTTACCACGAGGAGTGTTGCCCCTTCCATCAGAAAACGACACTTTCGTCTTCTTACCCTTCACCACGAGGAGTGTTGGCTCACCCATCAGAAAACGACACTTTCGTCTTCTTACCCTTTACCACGAGGAGTGTTGGCCCACCCATCAGAAAACGACACCTTCGTCTTCTTACCCTTCACAACGAGGAGTGTTGCCCCTTCCATTAGAAACTGACACTTTCGTCTTCTTGCCCTTTACCACGAGGAGTGTTTCCCCTTCCATCAGAAAACGACACTTTCGTCTTCTTACGCTTTACCACGAGGAGTGTTCCCCTTCCATCAGAAAACGACACTTTCGTCTTCTTACCCTTTAGCACGAGGAGTGTTGGCCCACCCATCAGAAATCGACACTTTCGTCTTCTCACCCTTCACCACGAGGAGTGTTGGCTCACCCATCAGAAAACGACACTTTCGTCTTCTTACCCTTTACCACGAGGAGTGTGGCCCCTTCCATCAGAAACCGACGCTTCCGTCTTCTTACCCTTTACCACGAGGAGTGATGGCACACCCATCAGAAAACGACAATTTCGTCTTCTTACCACGAGGAGTGTTGGCCCATCCATCAGAAAACGACACTTTCGTCTTCTTACCCTTCACCACGAGGAGTGTTGGCTCACCCACCAGAAAACGACACGTTCGTCTTCTTACCCTTCACCACGAGGAGTGTTCCCCTTCCATCAGAAACCGACGCTTCCGTCTTCTTACCCTTTACCACGAGGAGTGTTGCCCCTTCCATCAGAAAACGACACTTTCGTCTTCTTACCCTTCACCACGAGGAGTGTTGGCTCACCCATCAGAAAACGACACTTTCGTCTTCTTACCCTTTACCACGAGGAGTGTTGGCCCACCCATCAGAAAACGACACCTTCGTCTTCTTACCCTTCACAACGAGGAGTGTTGCCCCTTCCATTAGAAACTGACACTTTCGTCTTCTTACCCTTCACCACGAGGAGTGTTGGCTCACCCACCAGAAAACGACACGTTCGTCTTCTTACCCTTCACCACGAGGAGTGTTCCCCTTCCATCAGAAACCGACGCTTCCCTCTTCTTACCCTTAACCACGAGGAGTGTTGGCCAACCCCTCAGAAAACGACACTTTCGTCTTCTTACCCTTTACCACGAGGAGTGTTCCCCTTCCATTAGAAACCGACGCTTCCGTCTTCTTACCCTTTACCACGAGGAGTGTTGGCCCACCCATCAGAAAACGACACTTTCGTCTTCTTACCCTTTACCACGAGTAGTGTTCCCCTTCCATTTGAAACCGACGCTTCCGTCTTCTTACCCTTTACCACGAGGAGTGTTGGCCCACCCATCAGAAAACGACACTTTCGTCTTCTTACCCTTTACCACGAGGAGTGTTGCCCCTTCCATCAGAAACCGACGCTTCCGTCTTCTTACCCTTTACCACGAGGAGTGTTGACCCACCCATCAGAAAACGACACTTTCGTCTTCTTACCACGAGGAGTGTTGGCCCATCCATCAGAAAACGACAGTTTCGTCTTCTTACCCTTTACGACGAGGAGTGTTGGCCCATCCAGCAGAAAACGACACTTTCGTCTTCTTATCCTTCACCACGAGGAGTGTTGCCCCTTCCATCAGAAACCGACACGTTCGTCTTCTTACCCTTTACCACGAGGAGTGTTGGCTCACACATCAGAAAACGACACGTTCGTCTTCTTACCCTTTACCACGAGGAGTGTTTGCTCACCCATCAGAAAACGACACTTTCGTCTTCTTACCCTTTACCACGAGGAGTGTTGGCCCACCCATCAGAAAACGACACTTTCGTATTCTTACCCTTCACCACGAGGAGTGTTTCCCCTTCCATCAGAAACCGGCGCTTCCGTCTTCTTACCCTTCACCACGCGGAGTGTTCCCCTTCCATTAGAAACCGACGCTTCCGTCTTCTTACCCTTTACCACGAGGAGTGTTGGCCCACCCATCAGAAAACGATACTTTCGTCTTCTTACCACGAGGAGTGTTGGCCCATCCATCAGAAAACGACACTTTCGTCTTCTTAGAATTTACCACGAGGAGTGTTGCTCCTTCCATCAGAAACCGACGCTTCCGTTCTTACCCTTTACCACGAGGAGTGTTGGCCCACCCATCAGAAAACGACACTTTCGTCTTCTTACCACGAGGAGTGTTGGCCCATCCATCAGAAAACGACAGTTTCGTCTTCTTACCCCTTACCACGAGGAGTGTTGGCTCACCCATCAGAAAACGACACTTTCGTCTTCTTACCACGAGGAGTGTTGGCCCATCCATCAGAAAACGACAGTTTCGTCTTCTTACCCCTTACCACGAGGAGTGTTGGCTCACCCATCAGAAAACGACACTTTCGTCTTCTTACCCTTTACCACGAGGAGTGTTGGCCCACCCATCAGAAAACGACACTTTCGTCTTCTTACCCTTCACCACGAGGAATGTTCGCTCACCCATCAGAAAACGACACTTTCGTCTTCTTACCCTTCACCACGAGGAGTGTTGGCTCACCCATCAGAAAACGACACTTTCGTCTTCTTACCCTTTACCACGAGGAGTGTTGGCCCACCCATCAGAAAACGACACCTTCGTCTTCTTACCCTTCACCACGAGGAGTGTTGCCCCTTCCATTAGAAACTGACACTTTCGTCTTCTTGCCCTTTACCACGAGGAGTGTTTCCCCTTCCATCAGAAAACGACACTTTCGTCTTCTTACGCTTTACCACGAGGAGTGTTCCCCTTCCATCAGAAAACGACACTTTCGTCTTCTTACCCTTTAGCACGAGGAGTGTTGGCCCACCCATCAGAAAACGACACTTTCGTCTTCTCACCCTTCACCACGAGGAGTGTTGGCTCACCCATCAGAAAACGACACTTTCGTCTTCTTACCCTTTACCACGAGGAGTGTGGCCCCTTCCATCAGAAACCGACGCTTCCGTCTTCTTACCCTTCACCACGAGGAGTGATGGCACACCCATCAGAAAACGACAATTTCGTCTTCTTACCACGAGGAGTGTTGGCCCATCCATCAGAAAACGACACTTTCGTCTTCTTACCCTTCACCACGAGGAGTGTTGGCTCACCCACCAGAAAACGACACGTTCGTCTTCTTACCCTTCACCACGAGGAGTGTTCCCCTTCCATCAGAAACCGACGCTTCCCTCTTCTTACCCTTAACCACGAGGAGTGTTGGCCCACCCATCAGAAAACGACACTTTCGTCTTCTTACCCTTTACCACGAGGAGTGTTCCCCTTCCATTAGAAACCGACGCTTCCGTCTTCTTACCCTTTACCACGAGGAGTGTTGGCCCACCCATCAGAAAACGACACTTTCGTCTTCTTACCCTTTACCACGAGGAGTGTTCCCCTTCCATTTGAAACCGACGCTTCCGTCTTCTTACCCTTTACCACGAGGAGTGTTGGCCCACCCATCAGAAACGACACTTCCGTCTTCTTACCCTTTACCACTAGGAGTGTTCCCCTTCCATTAGAAACCGACGCTTCCGTCTTCTTACCCTTTACCACGAGGAGTGTTGGCCCACCCATCAGAAAACGACACTTTCGTCTTCTTACCACGAGGAGTGTTGGCCCATCCATCAGAAAACGACACTTTCGTCTTCTTAGAATTTACCACGAGGAGTGTTGGCCCTTCCATCACAAACCGACGTTTCCGTCTTCTTACCCTTTACCACGAGGAGTGTTGGCCCACCCATCAGAAAACGACACTTTCGTCTTCTTACCACGAGGAGTGTTGGCCCATCCATCAGAAAACGACACTTTCGTCTTCTTAGAATTTACCACGAGGAGTGTTGCCCCTTCCATCAGAAAACGACACTTTCGTCTTCTTACCCTTTACCACTAGGAGTGTTCCCCTTCCATCAGAAACCGACGCTTCCGACTTCTTACCCATTACCACGAGGAGCGTTGGCCCACCCTTCAGAAAACGACACTTTCGTCTTCTTACCCTTTACCACGAGGAGTGTTGCCCCTTCCATCAGAAATCGACACTTTCGTCTTCTTACCCTTCACCACGAGGAGTGTTGGCTCACCCATCAGAAAACGACACTTTCGTCTTCTTACCCTTCACCACGAGGAGTGTTGGCTCAGCCAGCAGAAAACGATACGTTCGCCTTCTTACCCTTTACCACGAGGAGTGTTCGCTCACCCATCAGAAAAGACACTTTCGTCTTCTTACCCTTCACCACGAGGAGTGTTTCCCCTTCCATCAGAAAACGACGCTTCCGTCTTCTTACCCTTTACCACGAGGAGTGTTTCTCCTTCCATCAGAAACCGACGCTTCCGTCTTCTTACCCTTTACCACGAGGAGTGTTGCCCCTTCCATCAGAAAACGACACTTTCGTCTTCTTACCCTTCACCACGAGGAGTGTTGGCTCACCCATCAGAAAACGACACTTTCGTCTTCTTACCCTTTACCACGAGGAGTGTTGGCCCACCCATCAGAAAACGACACCTTCGTCTTCTTACCCTTCACAACGAGGAGTGTTGCCCCTTCCATTAGAAACTGACACTTTCGTCTTCTTGCCCTTTACCACGAGGAGTGTTTCCCCTTCCATCAGAAAACGACACTTTCGTCTTCTTACGCTTTACCACGAGGAGTGTTCCCCTTCCATCAGAAAACGACACTTTCGTCTTCTTACCCTTTAGCACGAGGAGTGTTGGCCCACCCATCAGAAAACGACACTTTCGTCTTCTCACCCTTCACCACGAGGAGTGTTGGCCCACCCATCAGAAAACGACACTTTCGTCTTCTTACCCTTCACCACGAGGAGTGTTCCCCTTCCATTAGAAACCGACGCTTCCGTCTTCTTACCCTTCACCACGAGGAGTGTTGGCCCACCCATCAGAAAACGACACTTTCGTCTTCTTACCCTTAACCACGAGGAGTGTTAATTGGCCCACCCATCAGAAAACGACACTTTCGTCTTCTTACCCTTTACCACGAGGAGTGTTCCCCTTCCATTAGAAACCGACGCTTCCGTCTTCTTACCCTTTACCACGAGGAGTGTTGGCTCACCCATCAGAAAACGACACTTTCGTCTTCTTACCACGAGGAGTGTTGGCCCATCCATCAGAAAACGACAGTTTCGTCTTCTTACCACGAGGAGTGTTGGCCCATCCATCAGAAAACGTCACTTTCGTCTTCTTACCCCTTACCACGAGGAGTGTTGGCTCACCCAACAGAAAACGACACTTCCGTCTTCTTAACTTTCGACACGTGGAGTGTTGGCTCACCCATCAGAAAACGACACTTTCGTCTTCTTAACCTTCACCACGAGGAGTGTTGGCCCACCCTTCAGAAAACGACACTTTCGTCTTCTTACCCTTCACCACGAGGAGTGTTGCCCCTTCCATCAGAAACCGACGCTTCCGTCTTCGTATACCCTTTACCACGAGGAGTGTTGGCCCACCCATCAGAAAACGACACTTTCGTCTTCTTACCCTTTACCACGAGCAGGGGCGTCTACACCATAGAAACCTTGGAGCAAATGCTCCAATCAAAAAATAGGGGGGAGATCTGTCAGTGTGTGTGCCACCATTTTTTGGGGAGGGGGAAGGAAGGGAAAGGGGAAGAAGAGGGGGAAAAGGAAGTCGCTCCAATGACTTAGGGGGGGATAGACGCCCCTGACCACGAGGAGTGTTGGCTCACCCATCAGAAAACGACACTTCCGTCTTCTTAACTTTCGACACGTGGAGTGTTGGCTCACCCATCAGAAAACGACACTTTCGTCTTCTTAACCTTCACCACGAGGAGTGTTGGCTCACCCATCAGAAAACGACACTTTCGTCTTTTTAACCTTCACCACGAGGAGTGGTGGCTGACCCATCAAAAAACGACACTTTCGTCTTCTTACCCTTTACCACAAGGAGTGTTGGCTCACCCATCAGAAAATGACACTTCCGTCTTCTTACCCTTCACCACAAGGAGTGTTGCCCCTTCCATCAGAAAACGACACTTTCGTCTTCTTACCCTTCACTACGAGGAGTGTTGCCCCTTCCATTAGAAACCGACGCTTCCGTCTTCTTACTCTTTACCACGAGGAGTGTTGGATCACCCATCAGAAAACGACACTTTCGTCTTCTTACCCTTCACCACGTGGAGTGTTGGCCCACCCATCTGAAAACGACACTTTCGTCTTCTTACCTTCACCACGTGGAGTGTTGATTTTGGAAATTAGTTAACTAAACTAAAAAAATAAGTAGTTAAATTTGTTCCAACTTTTACGACAAACATTTTCACAATTACAGAGGTTAAGTGAACTGTAATTATGCTGAGCGTCAATGACAATATCACCTTCAATGTGTATGCCAGGACAATTCACATGGCATAGTGTGAACTTCAAACCATGCCATGTGAACTGTTCTGGCATACAGTTACAGACCTGTGTACTGTAAGTAGTGTATGAATTTGAAGACAAAGGCTGTTAATGCTAAAACCATGCAGTGTTAAAATGTTTTTTGTTGACAGTGTTCAATTTTCATTATGGAAAAATCGTTGCATATTGCTGATTTTTTTGTTAAACTTTTTAGTTAGCAACTAAAATCGTTTAGTTAAACTATGGTTTTAACTAAACTATTTTGAAAGTTAAACTTCATCCTTCACTAAAATTTTTTAGTTAAACTAAAAGTCAGCAACTTTTTAGTTAACTATAGTCTATTGCCCATCACTGGAAATTAGTCTGAGGGAGATTTAGAGGACAGTTGAATACGCTGCTAGCCGCAGCATTGCCGTCAGCGACACGCACACTCTCTTCTACCTGAACATCATTATAGTGACACCATCGGTTACGGTCTCTAAAAGGTACAACAGCCGCAGCATCGCTTGAATCCCCGACATCATTCACGGCCCAATCATTAAAACCCTTCGCCTGGCCTACCTGCACCGCAGGGTGATGAAGGTCGCCTCGCAGAACGTCAGTAGACCGACCGCCAACCTCGTCCAGGCCTTCCACGGGATCCTCGCGATCGTTGGACCGACCAGAGAAGCCAAGACGTTGACCGAACATCTCGTCTCGATAAACTTGGATAAAGCTATCGAGAAAAGACAGAAATCACAAGCCAAACTCGTATAGAAGCTTCTCCATCAAATCGTTAAAGCAGCCAACCTAAGCAGACGTAAATCGACAATGACGATGACGTCAGCAGTCGATAATGACGTCACCGTTTAACCAGCGCCGCAAGATCCTTTTAAATGGCGTAATTTACCGGCATAAACTTCATTTTCATGCATGATGTTAGCAATTACTGTAATATCAGTGACAAAAACTGACAATACAATTAACACTTGAAATAATAATAGCAACATATTCATCCCAAACAAGAAATATTTCTGCGGGTCTGCTCTGCCGGACCTTATACCTTACAATTGTTCAAATTCTATAACGCTAGATCGCCAATAGCTCGCGAGCAACCTCGATCATAATTCACAGCGGGCGGGTTCAATCCTCGCAAGTGTGCCATCGATTGGTCATTAGTCAGTATAATAATATTATTATTATAAAGCCGATATAATTATATACACAGAAATAACATAACTTACTGCACTTTTTGGTGGTGGTATTGATGATTATGGCGATGATGATGATGATGATGATGATGATGATGATGATGATGATGATGATGATGATGATGATGATGATGATGATGATGATGATGATGATGATGATGATGATGATGTAGAAGATGGTGGTGGTGGTGTTGGTGGTGGTAGCTGATAACAGTTGTCCGTTGTGTTTTTGCTAATTTTATATGATGCGGTGAATATCGGGCAAAGCATCTTCTCAGTGCCGTCTTAAGCATGGGCACGCTGAGCAGTCGCCAGTGGCCCCATGATTCTAGGGACCCCAAATTGAATAGACAAAAATAAATTATGTGTGCGTTACCTCCACGCTCGGCAGAAGTGAAATATGTTATAAGGCTTATGTTACATTGTTCAAAAGTTTGCGTTGATTAACCTTCGCGTTATGTTTCTTTATGTTCGAACATTCATTTTGTTATAAAGCGAATGTTGAAAGTATTGTATTGCAGAGGCGCGTTTACAGAAAACGGGGCCCTAGGCGCAAACATTTTTGGGGCCCTTCTGAACTTATCGACTGATAGTCTGAGACTCTGGTGGTGTACGTTTAGCCTATCAGTGCAAAAATCCACGAAGTTGAATCAGGGCCGGATTAACATATTGTAGGCCTGGTTCCAACATTGTATAGTAGGCCCCTATAATATATGTTCAATCACTGGCGGCGATCTTGTTTGGCATGTAGGGGGGGGACACGAGACACTTTTGAACCGATCTGATCAAACAAAGAGGTAAAAATTAGTTAAATTTCTTGACCTTTTTTGGTGTTTCTTCAAAATTTGAAGGCAACTCTATAGTGTGTCCCCCCACTCTTAAAGGTGTCGGGTCTTGTCCCCTTCGATCCCCCGGGATCGCCGCCCATGTGTTGAATCAATAAGTGGTGACGAAATTTAAATTATAACACAGATATTTATTAATTTAAAACTGTTTACGACGTGCTTTCGACTTTCGTAATAGAAAAAGTGAAAAACTGTCAATAATAATCCTGAAAATCTAGCCGTTGCACAATTTCACACTTAATGTTCATAAATGTTAAATTTGTCAGTCTATCCTGTCCCATCGTAGATCTTAAAGAAGTACTGCGGGGAGTTGTATATGTAGGCCTACTGTGAAAGTTATCACATCACGTGAAGTGGCATTTAGCGGATCTACCGAAATATTTGGCAATTCAGACAATGGAAATTTTCTAGGATATCTAGAGTCTTTAGCAGAATATAACCCTTTTTATTGCAGGGAAAGATATCTTGCGTAGTATCTGACTGCAGGTCTGATTCGTGTGCTCGTGTCACTGTGTCAGTCGTGTGTACAACTCCATTGTGAAATTTGTTTTTTAAGGCAGCATACTAATGACAAAGGTAGGCCCCTTATTAATGACATGTTAGGTATAGGCCTGGGTCCCGGGACCCAGTGGAACCATAGTTAATCCAGGCCTGAGTTGAACTAGAAACAGTTTTGTGAGAGTTATAGGGACTGTTATTATGATTAGTTATAAAAGATATTTTCAAGGAATCTGAAGTTATTTGATATCATAATTTTAGTAAAGAAGCAAAATTTAATTTTTTTATAATTAAAAAAATATTTTCATTCGTTTGGGGCCCCTTCGAGATTTGGGGGCCCCTTCGAGATTTGAGGGCCCTAGGCGCGCGCCTAGTGCGCCTAATGGTAAACGCGCCTCTGTTGTATTGTATCAAAGCTTGTAAAGCGTCTCTACCCATAAATCTGCTCATTGTACAGTCGCCACCTAGGGAATGAAAGCTGAGTTAACCTTGTGGGGCTAGCGGGTATCGAACCCGCGTCCTTCTGATATTGGTGCCAGCGTGTAACCATTCAACCGTCTCCCCGCTATGCAAAACCGTCACTTTAACTCACCCCCTACAAAAGTTTTGCACCCCTGCCGAAATTCCTGCGAACCAATAAATCCATAGGTTTAAATTCTTTTCCCTGTGGGTGGGCAGGGACCCATTGCAGTGCATTGCTTTGCCCAGGGCCTACAATGCTGTTAAGATGGCACTGCATCTTCTCACTTTTACACCTCTCTTACTTTTACTTCCGCACGAATACGTTTATTTGCCAAGCAACACCATCGACTGCGATTAGATTAGAAAATTCTCTTACATCGAAATATTTTATTGTTTTTAACCAATGGAAATCTCTTCACTGTCTGTCCATTGGGATCGATCAAAGGCAATCGATTAGATCTACGAGATCCGACCAATAACAATTCCGAGCATTCTCAAATCACATCGTCAACTTCTCGCGCGCCTATAGGCCTAGCTGTTTCATACATATTCATTTATTAGTAATAGGCCTATTTTAATATTTTTAATTGCTCTCCTTTTTTACGAATATTATTATCTCTTTATTACTTCTGTTTTATATTTTTTTTATACTTGCTCACCAATGTGCGGTTTGCTTTTGGTTTTTCAATATAGGCCTAGAATATTTAATAATATTCGTAACCTTCGTCGCATTCAATCCAAACCCGACTTTAAATCTGGACCCCCAGAAGGCCAGAACCCGTACTCGAACTTTCTTTGACTACCGGGCCTCTGGTAAACCCCTCTGATTTGACGCCGCGCTCGTGAATGAGCTTGTGCCCTGCGCCTGGCTGAAGTGGCGCTTTATAAGTTTGGAGTTTACGATTACGATTATTTTCGCATTTTTGAACACCATTTTGTAAAAACGGTTCTATTATATGTCATTGTCTGGAAGGCGAAGGATTATAATAAATTCGGTTTTGCCAGGGTTGAGGCAATGATCGAGGCAGCAGCTTGGACACCCATTTAGAGATTAGGTTGACCACATCGAGTAGCTGAGCAACGAAGGAGGAGAAAGAGCTAGGGGAGAAGGAGTCCATGAAGAGTTGGGTACCGTACGTGTCGTCTGCATAAAGATATGGCGGTCAACAGAAGAGGATTTGGAAGAGGCTGATCTTTAATTAACTTGTTATAAGACCTTTGCATCAGTGCTTTTTTCTGCCCTGATCTCCCATTGATCAAGCTCCAAAAGCAGTGGCTTTCGTCTTTGTAGGCTATAAAGTTGTGGTGCTATAAATTTCCAGTTTAGTTTGCTTATAATTTTTCAAAAGCAATATTATTTTTTGTGGTCACAATGCGTAGAGCCCCAATTTTTCGTCCTTTGCTTTCCAGCGCCTCGCATTCACGTTTCGGTGTAACCGTGCGCGCGTCACAAATTTAATTAATTAATTATTATTAATGAGCCATTCTCTTACTTACTTTCAGAGTTGCTTCAAGACCGCAGAAGAAGAGTCGTAACCTGATAACTTAAAATTAAACAACATGTCAACGTGGGGTAAGTGAAAGCTTTATCGTTTTAACCGTTATTTTGAATTAAAATTTTATTTCTAAAGTCCAATCTTTTCATGAATTCCTTCTTAGAAGCGATTTATGATTGTAAGATTTAAGATTGCCACCGTACCGCCAAAGGGGTCAGCCCGAATCCCCGAATCCGCTGAGAATACACTAAAGCCCGATTTCCTGAAAACAGCTTGTAGAAAGTGCCGAACTCCAGAAAACAATTCAAAGTTAAATTGTAAACTCTTATACATGACATAGACCTAGCGTGGCCTTGATGTACCTCGATATAATGCCTATTCACATGTTTATTTGTAATTTTAGTCTAAAATCGATTTCGGGGATCCGGTCGAAATTCGTTTCGGGGATTCGGGCCGCACCCCCGCCAAACACTTCTGTTGAAATTGTGTTACCCACCCACACGACATTCGTAACCTATCTAGTAATTTATAATGCGCGTCTCGCATTGAACAGCAAACACAGACTGGGAAGGGGAGAGATTAGGATAATAAATATTGATTGTAGACTACTTTGCACATGTCCTTGTTTTAATTTCAGACCGACCAAAGCGTCTGTTGCACCGGTCTCACGCAGACACACACGCTCACACAGAGCATTAAGTCGACACTGAGACAAGTCAACAGGGTGCATAGCGAATCCCCGAAATGCAAATCCCCCAAATAGAATTTCCGCTGGAACCCCGAAGTCTATTTTATCAGTTAAAAAACAAAATTAGTAGCGCAAATCTAACTTACATTCTATTTAGGATTTGTTCAGGAACAGTTATGCAACAATTATGCCAACTAGTCCTTACTAGTTTTGGGGATTCGAATGCTTGGTAGAAAAATTGTTTTGGGGAATTTTTCGTCCAATTTTGCAACTTTACCACTTTTGTGGAATCGTGCTTGGTGGGATTCGGGTAGACCCAAAGTCGAGAGTCACAATCGTTATTTTGTGGGGAACTCTGGAGAAACATTTAGAAACGTCCTGTATAAACAGTGTGGCTATTCTAGATTGTAAATGAAGGAAGAGCACTGTGCGCTAGCGGAAGGACTGTCGTAAGTAAGTAAATAAGCTGTAAGTAGCAAAATTAAAATTAAGAAGGTGTAGAGTCGCTCACAGTTTTTCAAAACACATTTACTGGTGTCTTTAAATTAAGAAATATGGTAATTTTCTGTGATGCAGTCTTGTCAAGACCTTAAACCTCAAGACCAAGACCTTGAGCCTCAAGACCAAGACCAAGACCTTGAACACCAAGACCAAGACCTTGAACCTCAAGACCAAGACCTTGAACCTCAAGACCGAGACCAAGACCCAAAAAAATCACAGTCGTATCCAGACTTCTATTCCTTACTAAAAATTGTCCAGTCGGACAACTCGTTATTTTAATAAAAACATGAGTTTTTTCTTTTAATCAAGCAAAACAACTCTAAATGGAGACTGCAGAGAATTCCGAATTCGTATTTACAAAAGTCCTTCATGCGAAATGTTATTCCAAATGCCTGTTGAATTTTATAAAAAAAAAAATTTGCTCAGAATTTTCTGTGGGGCCTCATAACATTCTGCCATGTGAAAAAACACTGTCTACAAGTGCTTAAATCGCTAGCACACAAAGCAGCTTTTCAAGAACCGGATGTAAATGTACAAATTAATCATGAGTCTGTTTTGAAATCATTCCATGGTAAATAATCGGAAGTCAAAGTAATTGTCCAAAACAACAGTGAAGCCTCATTTACACCGTGTAAATACTAAAGCAATGACTGTATGAGTAATTGTTGGATAAATTTTTAAAATTCTTGCCGTTTGTTAAAATTAATGACTGTTCATATTGACAAAAGTCTTGGTCTTGGTCTTGCAAAACCAAGACCAAGACTTTGAACCTCAAGACCAAGACCAAGACCTTGAACCTCAAGACCAAGACCTTGAACCTCAAGACCAAGACCAAGACTTTTAAAAACGAACTCGAGTGCACTCGAGACCAAGACCTTGGTCTCGAGGACAACAAGACTGCTGTGATGGTGCGTAAGGTTGCTTGAGAAACCTTTCAAAAGAAATGCGTGTTGCTAGATGACTCTTGCAGATACATTGGGAACAAATCATAACTGGTGCCAAACTGCCTTTAATACATGTGTTGGGCACACATCCACATTTTCTGCATGTTTTATGTGTGAACGATGACATCGATTGGGTCTGTGAAGTTACACTGATGCACAACAATAGAATGCGTGAAAATACCACCTTCTAATTTCTTATTTCAATGCTTTTAAGAGGTACAGGTAAATGGTGCTGTAGCAAGTATCTGGATACATACATACATTCTTCAGACTGGAATTGCCACCTACAGCTTGTTTAATTGCTCATGGTAGTCCTTTTGGTTGCACATGGCACCCTACTTTCAGTCATGATCTGGGTAGCCATTTTGTTTTTAAGTAGGGCTATGGTAATGGTACATTTCTTGAGAATTACCGTATATATTTAGAATCACAGTTGTGGAACAGAAGGACAATGTGTTGAGCGAGGTGTCTGTGTTACATCAATTGATCACGTATATTTACAAATAAGAAAAAACTTGGATGACCGTGTGGCCTATCTGCAAATGTTTCAGATTCTGAAGACTTTGAGCTTAGTGCTGCTGCAACAGCAGCAAAGGCCGAGAAATGGGACGAAGAGGAAGCAAATGAAACTAAGGTTCGGTGTTTGACTGCTATACTTGTAAAGTTAACTAACAATGTATATAGCACCTGATAGTCTCATGTTAAGTAACGCTATTCATATAATGCCTGAGTAATGCAATGTAACACCAAAGGGTAATTCATTTGCAGAAGTATTCATGATCAAATGATTATTACAAGATGAATGCCTGCAGATGGGTTGGAAATAAGTTGCAACTTTTGCCAAATCGTCGTCTTTAAATTTCAGTTTAATTTGACACAAATGTTTTTCTGGTGCTGTTCTTGTCGTTATGTGAACCATGTACTGCTTATATATCTAGTTACAATAGTCCTTATGGTTGAATCCAAAATACCATTTAGGCATGTTTTGCTCTTCTGTATATTGCATTCTGGGGTAGCCATGTTGTTTATAAGTTGGTTGACTTTGCGTGGCTGTTTCTTGAAAATTACTGACATAATTTATATACATGAACAATATCATGTAATGTAATACAAAAATTTTACAGCTCCTGAATATATATAGCTCGTCTTTAGTTATCCAGGCACTTCATATAGCACAATTTAAGTACCTCACAAGAGTGCCACCTGTGCTAGCATAAATAATGTTCATCAGTTGCTCAGAGATAACTGGAAGTCACCAATGGTGGGCCCCACACACAAAGAGCTCAACCAATGAGTCCCATCCAAATTTAACAGTTGAAAATAAACACACGCACACACCTTCAGTTTGCTATGTGTGTGTGTGTATGTGCATGTGTCTGAACATGTGTGTAGTAATCTCAGTGTCAATGTTCTGATCAATATAACGATGGCTAAATTATTTAGTTTCGGCTAATTTGTGTTTTAGGACAACTGGGACAAGAATGATGAAGATTCTGAAGAGGAAAGCGAAGAAGGTGAGCAACTGCTTGGGATTCAACCATCAGCAGTTGATGAGATTCCATTAGTCTAGTTCTGTTCGTGCACAAGAGCCTGCTAAGATGTCCAGCTGTTGTAATAAAATCTAATTTTGAAGCAGCATTTGGATTTTGGCATGCACAATGACTTAGTGTAGTAGCAACTATTGAGAATTATTATAGTGGCATTTAAATGTTCTCTGATGAGTACTTATGACACAAGGCACTGATGGTTGTTTCTAAGCAAATCACTTCTAAATTCACAATCAGTTGGACAGAGCAGGAGTTCGTAAAGATCTCCAGACAGGCTGTGAAGGATTAGTGGATAAAGATGAGATTCTAGCCAGACCTAAGGCATTGTAGTTTCACTGCATGTACAACCTAGGTTTTGTGACTTAGTAGAACTCAAATAGCAGATAGGTTGCGAATTCCAAAGCACTGGCTCATTGATCCTTGGAATTCAAGGAACCCAGTGCTGTACTGGCCTTATTTCCTCCATAGGCTGTTTTGGATTACCTCCTTAGTTTTTGACCAGAATCCTAGAATTTGGCCAGCAGCATGTAAAACAATTTTGCCTAAGCGTCATCTGATTTCTTGAAAATTACATGTATAGTGGCTTTTAGAAGTTGTCAGATTGTTAAAAGATAGTTTGGAATTTATATATTGTCTTGATGTGATTTTGTTATTTTGCTTGCAGAGGCTGTTTCGGAGGCTGTTCAAGTGAAGAAAAAGAGTCTGAAAGAAACGCTGGCAGAGAAAGAGAAAGTCTCTGAAGAGAAGAACGCAAAGAAGGTTGGCTGAAAATCGATGCATCCACTCACACGAATTTTGTACATAAGTATGTCTATACCTGAGCATTTATATAGCACCATTTGGAATGTCTCAGCAGTTGCATTTGCCAGATCTAAAGAGATATGTTTTAAGTTTGGCTGAAATATTTAACTAATATATATATTTATTGCTTTTCCAAATCTTAAAGTGGGCTTGAGAGCAGCGCCTGAGCATAGTAAAACCACTATCTGACACGCCATCTGTAGGGGCTTAGGGCATGATAGTTGGGGTCTCAGAGAAGTAAAAATCATTTCCTTGGACAGCCTAGAGATTCTTATGATGAAATTATATAAGGATATCTTATCAGTCGGTATGTCTGAAGTTATGTTTATCTACTGTAGCCCTAATTAATTTAGGTATGGCCATTTATTTAGAGCACTTATTACATGTGCAAAGTCAGTGAATCGGAAGATTTTTCAGAACTTTTGACTGCAGTTCTGCAGTGGATTACAAGTTTTACCATTGTTTCACGTGAAGCAACCATTGATTGATGCCTTTCACATTTTTTTATTCAGTATTAATTGCACAAAGCTCAATTAAATTTCATTACAACAAAGTGTAATACAGATGTGTGGCTTGAGACAGGTCTGGAAAGTGCCAGCAAAATGCATTATGATCTGATCTTATATATGTGTATATGTAACTTTTTGTAGGTAGAAGCTGCTACTGGTGTGGATAAAACTGTGCAGCCGAACATAGATGCCACAAAGTCTTCTGAAGCTGTTGGTAAGGTTTTTCCTCTTGTCTTATTTTGATTTTCTGTTACTTATTTTCCACATGTTTTTGTTTCATTAAAATTAAATTAAACTTTTTAAAATATAATTACAATGTAATATCATTTTAAGGCACATTTTGTGATGTTGCAGAGGACAACACCTGATTGATTTTCTAGGTACACTTTCGCAGCTCCTATCATAATTTCTTGTTTCTGAGGGATTACACTTACTATAAATTATTATAAAGTTTAATTAAAATTTAAAAGATGACATTATTGATATCCTGTTCTTGTAATTATTATACTGCAGTGTGCTGTAATAATAAAATGGGACCATTTATGTAGTGCCACTCAAAGAAATTGATTCCTTAGCGATAACCTCAACCTAAGAACACCAAACTAGATATTGTATAATATCATTTTCTAAGCTTAAGACGTTTCACGGTTTTTGTTTTAGGTCAGATTGATCAGTTTGAACCGACAAGTAAAGAACAATTTGAAAAATTTGGGGAATTGTTGAAAGAGAAGATAACAAAATATGAAGTAATGATTTCTTTTATTTATGTAAATATTTATGTAAATATTTATGTAAATATTCCAGATTAAATCTAAAAGCTCTTCAGGTCCCTCGCTTTCTACGGATCTCTTTTATGACTTACTGTTGTGATCTTAATGTCCAGTGAGATCTTTAAGATAATCAAAGTTTTGCTCATGACCAGTACTTAGATGATAGAACAACATTCCTAACTATAGCTTCATCTGCTGCAGAGCATCTATTCATTAGTTCGGCAAAATGTTCATTCTGGAAAAAGCTCAAGTTGTTCCCAGTTGGTTTCAACCTTACATGTTAATTTTTGCAAGATGGTGCCTATGTTGTATGCTACATGTATAAGATTACTATTATACAGATGAGTAAATAAGTATATCAATTAATTGGTACATACAAGAAAAAACTGAGCTTGTAAATCCTCAGTAAACTATTAATTACCGTAGTACAGGGGTGGCGATTGGAGATGGTGTCTCCTTAAAAACACCGAGAGGAAGGCAACGGGAAACCACCTCTCTAAACTTCCCAAGACATACATAAAAAATGACGACGGCGTCATTGGCAGTGGAAACCTGCCGAAGGGCAGAGAACTTGAAGAAGATGGGGTGGCGAACCTTTTTTAAGGTGCGTGCCAAAATGATGCTAAGTCACTTTACAAAATACCGTCGCTTGCCCGCTCAGAATTTTGCACAGTATATACATGTAATTGTTTTTCTCATATAGGTTTTAGTTAACAAAGCATAACAAAAATGAATTAAAGACATTATTTCAAAGATCGTTTTTGAATGGTATTAAAATAAAGTCCTTTAACAAAGAAAATGTGGATTCCTATAAAAATTTTGTATATCTAAGTTTGAAATTTTGGGGGACGCTCTGAATTCTGCTTGCCCAAAAAATTTCATCGCGTGCCAGTTTGGGCACGCGTGCCATAGGTTCGCCATTCCTGCCGTAGTAAATAATTTGTATTAAGTTCATGTCATAGCGAAATTTATTAGCAAAGCTCAGTTAATATTTGGTTGTACATATATATCATAAATATTATATAACAAACTGTAATATTTGTTTCACTTTTGGATATATCAAACAACAAATAATGTTAACCATATTATCCATATTAATATTAAGTAAAAATTATGAAATTGAGAAATAAAATTACTTATTAAATTGTGAAAAATTTTCATTTAATATTTGAGCTAATTAATTTTAAGTTCTTAGCACTCTTTATTCAGTAATTAATAAATTAAGCAGTGATTAGTCTTTGTATTACAGAGTTGATGTTAAATTGTTTCTCTTTTAATTTTTAGAATTCGTCTTTCTATGTTGCCTTCTTGGAATGTCTGTTACGCGATGCATCAACCAATCGTATGTAATCGTAATTCTGTTACACAAACTGGAATTAATTACGCTGCTTTATAACAAAACTATATGCACCTGGTTACTTATTGGCAGAAATTTTTTATATTCTAAATGCTGTGTTACCGTGATTTCCTTAGCAGTTGTAGTACAGTTATTTGACAGTATTAAAAATATTGTATTATAATTTCCTTTACAGTTGAAGCTGATGATGTAAAGAAGATACTTAGCACAGTGAATGCCGTTTCAAATGAAAAAGTGAAACAACAAAAGGTTGGCTTAAGACTTTGTAACTTTCTAGCGGTAGACCTGTTTAGAAGATACTAATGGAGTAGAAATGTTCAGCTACATACATACATACATATATACACACACACGTAGTATACTTGCATACTTGTAATGCATACAGCAAAACTTTGGTGTTTCAAGCTACCCAGGTATGGTATTTCGAACTTTGGTATTTCGAACTTGCGGTTATATATCAAATGACAGTAAATGGCCCGGCCTACACCAATGGAACACATACAAACATAGCTCTGTTTATTGATATCGAAGTCTCGCTTATTTCAAATGCACTAGGGAGACCTTATCGAACAGCAGGCAGATATATATCAAAGTGACAGGGCCACTTTGCAACTCAATACTATTGGCCTCGTTGTAGGTAACTGATGAGTAATTAGCAGATGCTTTGTTTCCCAACTCGCTCCAGATAAGAGACTGATTGACATGTATATTTGGTCACTGGGAGGGGGTGAGTCTCTGTTTACGTTGATTTACATTGAAGCACTTCTGAGTAGATGTCTAGAAATAATGCTATAAAAATTGCCAGTGGTGTAACAACAGCTGTTTCAGTGAAGTAACAGGGTTGCTCACTGCCCATTTAAGAATCCAGCCAGCTACCGAGAATTTTTTTTCAAGCTAAGCCTTGAACTGGATTGAAATAACAAACCACCAAGGGCATCAGGAAGGATGTGCATCTGCACTGCGACCCAAATCTTTGCTATGCCGCAGTGTACAAATTTACATTGCAATCCATTTGGGATTTGTTAATTTACTGGAATTATGGGGGCAGAGGGCACTCGCCTCTCTGGCCCTTGAGCTGGCAGTGAATGAATACAAGGGTCCAGGATGTGGAGTCTTAGGTTTCTTGTTTACTCCCCATCTTGTGCTGCGTAGTGTTGAAGACAATTGTGCCTAAATAACTTGTTTAGGTTGTTACACAGAGTCTGGTTAGCAGGCTCAAACCCACAACACGACCTTGGGATTATTTAATTGCAGGACAGCTTAGAATGTGTTTTTCTGTCGGTTTCAGGCGGCCAAAGGTAAAAAGAAACCGAAGAAGGCTACTCTCGTCGTTGGAAAGGATACCGTTAAAGAAGAAATTGGCGGAGATGTGGATTATGATGACTTTGATGACTATGTGTAGATTTTATAGTTGCAATGATTGGTTGCCTAGGGTGGGAAAGGTGACACTGATATTTTTAGTTTTAAGCAGAAATTGGTTTTAGGTCTTAAATAAAATAAACAGTTGTTACTGGGGAAACGAACCTTTTTGAATATTTGTTCAACATGTTTAACACAGAAATCAGTTTTTGAAGTTTTATGTGAACCAAATTTATTAAAGTTGTTGCTTGAAGCATTTTATGCTGAACACATCTTGGGGGAAATACTTTAAACAAATGCGTTTTAAACAGAAATTCGAAGATTAAATAAACTTTCTAAATTTTGTATTCTACAAATCTTGATAGGCTTGGTGTGGTGACTTTCTTTGTATAAAGCAGTTGCAGAAATATGTATACATGTAGTATGCGACCTGAACATTTTCAATTATTGTTCCATGTTCTGTGCTATCATAAAGATGTGATTGCCAGTGGTTTAATTCTACATTTAAAATGTTTATATATATGCCCCAAATTTATTAGGGCATAACCGATTTTGTTTTTTTTGCCGATTCTGGATACCGGATAGAATAGGCCATTATTTGCCGATTCCGATTAGTAATAATGTATGTTCTTAAATCTGCACTAAGGAAAACTGGGTGCAGTAAGCCCAGAGGTCAAGAGCAGAGCCCTGGTCAGGATCATATGACAAGAAACCATCCTTAACAACTTCAAGCCATACTCAGATGACCCCTTGTTTTCCCCGTAATTCTAGCAATCATGCTTTATATTGTAGGGCACCCCGTCATTCATCAAGCGTTTTTCCAAAGAGTCCACTTCATGAGCAACTGCATCAGGTAGTCTTTTAGACACGCGAAGTCTCGGCCGCGTTTATAAGATCCAAATTTGATCCTTATAAGGCTGCGCCTTGGGGAGTTCATGCGTATGGCGGCTGCTTAACAGGCGCTTTTAGCGGTACCCTTCAACCACGTCCGCTGATGTCTTTGTCAGACTTCGTGCCAGCAACAAAAACTAAAATGGGCGATCGGGCCTTTCGGGTCGCTGGCCCGAGTGCTTGGAACAGTGTTCCTGCTCCTGTTCAGGAAGCTAAAAGCATTTTTTTTTACAAAAAACAGTTAAAACTTTACTTGCTAAGAGAAAACTCCAAGCATTAACCTGTGCGCTGACTGTAGACAGTGTGTTTGTGTGAAGCATCCTAGAAGTAGCTTGCTACCAACAATGCTATATAAACTGTCGTAATTACAATTACAATACACGGTCATCTTCGAAGGCTGTACTCTATAAACAGATGCTTATAATTAAGGTACTTCTTCGTAATCGTAATCTTAAACTCCAAATTTCTAAAACGCCACCAGAAGCTAAGTGCAGTGCACCAGCTTATTCACGAGCAAGTTCAGAATACGGTTCCATATAGAAAGAGTTAAGAGGCAGAAGTTCCTACCGCAATGGAAGCCCCAAAACCTCGGGAGACATTTCCATATCAGTGCATGGTTGTCGAGCTGGAAGCTGTCTTCTCCATGCGAGGAATTAAATTCTTTTGATCTGGACTTATCTCTTTTCTCAGAACCTCGATCTGCTTCCGCCCTATAAACAAAAATAAGAAGCAATTGTTATGGCCCAAACCTTGTGCAATATTGTCCCCAGACAGGCCTATATGTCATGGCTGGGTTAATTCTCATTTTCTGTTTTACTTCATGTGAGCACCAAGTTTGGGATTTTCAAAGCTTCATGCGCTGTTGCGTATAGCTAAAGGAGGAGGAGGAGGAGATGGGCTAGCAGATGACACACCTAACAGTAATGTTGGGATACATACACACGTACACACAGGGGCGTAACTTTGGTATAAAAAGTGGGGAGTACCAATTTCTTACATACACAAAGCAAGGCTGAGACTGCGATCTCTGAGAAGGAACAATAAAATATTGATTGGCATTGTTCAAAAAGTGGGGGTACGGTACCCCCCAGTCCAAAAAGTGGGGGTACGGGTACCCCTCTTACCCCCCACAAATTACGCCTATGTATACACAGATACATGCATACATAAACAACATAGGCCCTATGTGCAAACATACATACACACATATACGCATATACAATCATATTTGCATACATACTATACTGCTATATTTAAATAATTATCTGGCTGCGTCACCCTAGGCTGAGAAGAACATATTAGGCCTACATTGCATCAAGTAGTATTGCTGTTCTATAAACTCCAGACGTCTTCGTAGAATGTTTGCAAATTATATCAATTATAAAATCTAAAACCTGCTTCGGAGATCGTGCGTTCTCCGTGGCAGGACCTAGATATTGGAACAATATTCCACCGTCAATACGTTCTGCAACTTCATTGGAGTCATTTAAGACCAGACTCAAGACACTACTTCAAGCTGGCTTATTAATAAGCCGTACTGAACGTGTCAAAGCGGCCTTGTAACGGCATGTGTCGTATTACGGCGCTGTAGAAATCGTCGTATTCATCATCATCATCATCATCATCATCACAAATAAACAGAGGCCTATATCTACCCATGAGAGTGGCGTTGGTTAATATATATATATATATATATATATATATATATATATATATATATATATATATATATATATATATATATATATATATATATAATTATATATATTATATAAATATATAAGCGTTGATTAATATATATATATATATATGTATATATATAGGCCTATCTACAATAATCATAGAAAAATTCACGCATAATAATAGGCCTACAAGTTTTAGTTCACTTAATCAAATGCAGCAATTTGTCTTCTAATTAGCTGGGCAAATTTACTTAAACAAATTTACTTAAACATTAATCATGAATTTTTTATTTAGAGACGTGCATGGTTAGGCTATAAGCTAGATTTTGTAACAAGATTTAGGTGTAACTAAAAATTGATCGACGACTAAGTCATTTTCTTTCACCCTTCACCCAAACGATGGGCTCGATTTTTCCAAATATTTCGAAAAGAAACAATTATAATATGTTTACTTTATTGTTTTACCTTGTCAAATATCTTGAAATCGCCAATTTGCATCGGAAAGCATCGATTTGAGCAAAACCTGTCAGATCTATATTACCAACAGCTCTGAAAACCTTTGCGGGTTACTGTGGCAACAGATATGACGTCATCACATGTTGTTTCTATAGTTTGATGTCACCGGTCATTAGCTAATCATGTTATTTGATTTATATCACGTGCAACATACATCCAATCATGTTCTAGGCTGCGTTCGATATACCGGTTGACTGCTTTGCCGCTCATTCGTGCATGGCACTAACTAATTCAGTAAGTATGTACGCAAGAGAGTAATTAACGTACTGTTACTTATTGGGACGCTGAATATACGAAGAGCTGCGGACGAGTTGATGTACTGCCGAGGTCGTTGACTGTTTCATAAATAATTAATAAGTTGTAGAGCTGCAGAGGCCACTTCCGGCTATGTTTGGGTCATCCACTATAAGGACGTCCGCAACGAGGGGCGGGAGGGTCAAATTAGGACAAAATTAATGTGGATAAGGGGAACGGATGTATCCCCAATGCCGCATTGCGGGCTTCCGCACCTAAAATTGATACTCAAAGCTTTTTTCGTAAAGACTGTGCCTTAGACGCCCGTAGAGTAATGGATAACACACTGGCATGAAGAGTTGTATATAGGTACCAAGATCGAATCCCGTAGACCCGTTAGGTTTATTCAGCCTTCCACTCGCTAGGTGGCGACTGTGGTTAAATGAATAATAGGCCGTGATTGACGCCCTTTTGGCTGCCGCATAAAACAGTTATATTCGACTCCTGTAAAACTTTTATCATGTGCTTCTACTGTATACATGTGTGGCTGCCGTTTCTACTATAAGCTTAAACATGTTCACTGTGCAGCGCAGTGCGGTTAGCAGGCGCTTAAAATAAAGAAAATATTATTTATTATATTATTATTATAACTTCAGTCAGGAAGCAATTTTTTATCCATACTGCATTGGATTTAGTTCAAGTTCCTTTAATTGCTGGTAGTATGAAATACCCACCCCCGCAAAATGCATTAAGCCCTGCACGAACAGGAGAGTATATCCTAACCTAGACCTTCCTTAGTAGTATTCTTTTGGAGTGTGGACGCCACAAATAGGCCCCTATGGGGTGTTGACGGTAATGCGAGGTGAGGACAAGGGGGTGGTCCCGTTAGCTACATTGGCAAGAGGCTACTAGGCTGCGTCCTATGCATACTCCTCTGTGTAAGAGAGCACGCACATCGCCCCCGAATGTGGCTTATTTCAGAGATTTAAATCTCGGGCTACCACGGTCCGTAGACTCCGTACATGTGGGGACCTTAAAATGGCGTGGCGGCTATTCAAACGGGCAGCGGTGGTCAAGGATCTCACTCGCGATCAGTTCATTGAAAAATGAGCATGGTCGAGGCCATACGGCCGCTGTATAAAAGGCGTGTAGGAATACATTTACTGCGGATTCTATAGCTGGCTCTATAAAAGGTTTTTTGTGTGGCGCTCGGAAATTTTACATTATGTTACATGTGTCCGTCAAGTCGGACAGAGCCTGACGTCATATCTCGCTTATTTCGAACCTAAGATATAGAACCTTGTTGATGGTCCCTTGCAGTTCGATATAACAAAGTTTTGCTGTACTAAACTTGTAGAGCGAATAAAGGTAATCAAACTGGCAAAATAAATAGTCAAAAACCTGGAAACAAACAAAAACAGGTAATGAAACCAGACAAAGTTATCCATTTAAAGCCCAGTAGAAAAAAAATTCAAAATTTACATAGTACATGTGCAGCCTTGCTGACTTTGCAGGGTACCCCCACCCATTCTAGACTTCTGGGTGGGGAACTTATGGCCAGGAGAGCAATAGATTCGCGGTTCGATACCCGTAACCCCCTCTAGGGCGACGCCTTGCATGGCTGCCAAAACTGTGTGTTTAATTAAGATCTTCATTGTACTGTCATGTTTCAATGTAAACTTACTGCATACTTGTCAGTTTGAATTAATAAAGATTATTATTATTATTATTATTATTATTATTATTATTATTATTATTATTATTATTATTATTATTATTGAATCAATCTCCCAATTGTGCCAAGTAAAAGAACTGGCTAGAAGGAATTCTAGCAACATAAAAGAAAAAAGCCAAACACTTCATTCATAACTCACTTTCATTTCTCATCATTTAACAAAAGGATCCTAATAATACTAATACAAACTCAATATGAGTTATTAGTACACGTCGTTAACTTAATATTCAAACAAAGCAGTATGGCTGAGATCTTATCAATATCAAAACTGAATCCTAGAAACTTTGACAAAAAAACAATAAAATCATCGACAAATTACTTTGACAACTAATTAACAAGCAATGCGAGTTATGGCTAACTAACTGTGAATAATTGTCACCAAGAAGCTCTTTAAAGGCAGAGTAAATGTTCAAATATAATTCATAATTATTTTTCTTAAAAACTCAAATAAATACTTAACCTGGGAAACAGTGACCCAGTGCTATCCGAGATCAGGAATCTGAATATGTATGCAAGATCCATTGCAGGTAGGCCTATATATCGGCAACATTCAGTTGGCAAAGAACAAAACATATAGAAAAGTAAATTGTCATCATTGGATACTGACAGTATCTTTTAGGAGCCTGTTGACAAATACAAACTCTGAGACAAAAAGCAAAGATGTACAAATTAACTGGACATCAACTTATGAGCCGCATACACATTAAATGCAAATCCGCATGACAAATGATTAGACCTTCACAAGTGTCTAGCATAACAAAATTTATGCACAAGCGCTTTTGCGAAGTTCTGCATGGCACCATATAAATGCTTTCATATAAGTTTCATATGTATCATATACATACATAAACAGGAGGAAACAACCGAGGCACCAGTTTAACAATGTTGTCAAATGCTATGTTCAGGTTGAAGCAGAAATGTTGTTATAGTAATCAGAAACATATCATGCTAATTTATCAGTTCAACTCAACAGCAGAGGAAGCTGAAGAAAGAGAAGTCTATATATAATAGTCTATGAAATTAAAAGACAGAAAAGCCTCTAGCTGGTGGTAGTGAATTCCCTAAAATGGGATTACCATGCGAAAACGCACGAAAACCACGTCTTTTTGGGTAAATTGGAATAAACAGGTGGCCAAACGAAACCGACCCGAAGTTTGCCTTCTGGGATTAAGTGTGAATGGAATGCATAAGTCGCCAAGGTAGCCAGACTGGAGTGCCTTGTAAACAAGGACAGCAACTTACAAGTGGATTTACAATATATTTGTATACACACGTATGTATGCATGTATGTATATATCTGGATACTTTAAAGCACCATTTAAGAAGCTCACAAGGGCGTTTAGAAGCTCACAAGGTGCTTATATGTATATACATATACAATATTATACAATATACATGTTATAGAAATATGTAAATATACATAAATATATCATAGAAAACACTTCAGTATAACCATAGAAAACACATCCGTATAAATGAAACAGAAATAAATAATGTTTTCAATTCATATAAAAATCAGAAAAACAAAATGAAAACTAAAATGAGAAACTTCATACTGATAACTTTGCTGCATAAACTGAATGTTCGGATATTGAGAAATTAGCCACATAGCGATAAACAGTAATAATTGAGACATAATTGAGAAAAGGCCTGCTGGTTTGGCAGGAAAAATAGAAACACAAAATCGTAAACAGTTGTGTAAAAAACAACAATCACATTGAAAAATAAACTCACGAACCATCTTAACACATTTGGTTCCAGTTTTGAGCCTTCTCTAGTATAATATGAAACAGGTTAATACAATAAGTAGAAAAACCATACACATCAGTATAAAAAGAATACCAAAAAACCAAATCACAAATGACATGAGTCATGCTTGTCTTGACAACAAAACTTCCTGATTTCAACTCCCCAACTTTTAAATGACCTAAGACCTGAGTAAAGTTCGTCTTAAGTGACTTCCTGCCTTGTATAAGTGTTCAATCAATGCAAAATTGGTCACTGTTGACGTTTGCCAACGAAGATTCCAAAGCAACATCAATGGAATTCATTCGCACCCGGTCAAGAGAACCTTGACTCCGGTACGACGACAGCCTTTGCTTGTCGTATCTGTTCACTTCCTCAAGTCGGCTGCGGAACGCATTGATGACTCGAATCTGAAATCAGAACCAAGAGTAGGTGATCTTAATGTAGTGTAATCCAACTCTTAATGCATTTCTGACATTATTATATTATTTTTATTATGATTATTATTATTATCATTTTTATTCTAATTATTCGAATTATTATTATATTTATTTTATTATTATTAAGTTTATTATTAAATGATGATGATGATTATTAATATTATTTCTTAGGTACGTATAATCATTCAGGGCTTATAAAATTAAACTAGGAATGAAACAGACCTTCTAAAAAATCAGGATTAAATGAAGCCTGATTATTATTTATATTATTATACACCACAAATGCACTGAAATAAAATTGTATCAATCTCCAAAAACCTGCTAGTGCTAAATTTTCCAGTTGCAGTGCTGTTTGCTTATAGTTTAACTTTTTGTGCTTAATTAACTTGAACACCCTTCGACATGCACAGACTCTTAAGAAGTACACAAAAGGCACTACATATTAAGTCTACATACATACACACACAAATACTGATTAATCACCTGTAATGAACTGATCTAATCTAATGATTTCTGTAGCTCAGTTATCAACTGCACAAGGCATCAACCAATGGCACACCAAAATCAAGCCATAATCAGATCAATATCCATTCATTAAGTATACTGGAACACAGTGCACCCTTATGTATGCTGTCTTTTCTGAAAGTGTTTTATGTCTTAGGTCCAACCATAACTTCAATTATTAACTGCTTGTGGAGGTGTACAGGTGCAACGCTTCCATACATCAGCTCAAGCTCATTCTGCCCTCTCATGTCTTGAACTTTCTCTTGGAACAGCTTCCACTGTACATCGTATAGTATCGCATTGTATTGTATCTGTGTATTAACTATGCATTAGTTACATGGGTTAGACAGTCACGCATGCAGTGCCTTTGAGAGGCATCATATCAAGAGTTTTCGCACATACAAATATAAATACATATGCAAGTATTCATTCATTCGAGGATTGTATAGCGCCTCTTCAAGGGAACTACTGAGAGGTGTTCCCGATGCCAGCATGTTCAAATAGTGCAGTTTTAATATTAGTAAGAAAGAGGCCAGGGGGATCCCAGGGCACAAGCTGAGCTCTAAGGGAAGTCTGTTCCAGACCACCAGGCCCACCACTGAAAAAGCTCGGCTTTGCATAGTCGTGGAACGAGCGAAGGGGACTAAAGGTACCCGTTCTCCCGCTGAGCGGAGGGAACGGAGCAGCAAAGCTCTTGAAGGTAGGCAGGGACATGGCCCTGACAACATCGCCATACTAAGGCAGCGATCCTATATTCAATAAGTGGATAGGAAGCCAGTGAAGCATATATCTAGAGGCTTGGCCATATTTGGGGATATGCCCGATGAGACGGGCTGTGTATATATATATATATATATATATATATATATATATATATATATATATATATATGTATATATATATAAGTATGTATGTATGTATATAAATGTATATGTTTACATGTATATATGTATTTATGTGCATGTATGTATGTATTTAGCTGAACATTATATAGCACTTTTCAAGAACCTTGCAACAGTACATGACAAGAATTCTTGTTCTGCTGAAGCGACTCCTAAGGCGTCTAATGGTTGGTTCCAAATATGACAGAGCTCTCATAACGATTATCTTGGTGACTGTATACCTGACTCTGAAGCCTTCTAAGTCCACGAATCCATAGAATCCTTCCTCTGGTACCAAAGTCCTCACTACTTTCATCCATTTCCTCAAGCTTTTGATCCAGTTTCTCAATCTCGTCGACAGAGGCTGCTCCGATTGACATTTTTTTTGGCAGCATGCGTGTCGGAATGGTTGTAATGACCTGCACAGAAAACCAACTTATACCTGAATTTATATAGCACCAAGATTAAGTAAAAGTAACACAGTTGCATACAACTCTGTAGATATTGTTGTGGTATTACTGAGGCCACATTTGTGCCTCTGCCAAGAGATTTAAAACTCAGTGACCACATTTCTAAGAATAGTTCCTTAACCCTTTCACGATGAGCGTGTAGTAAAATGCATGGAAAAATTAATTCCTCTTGTCCTTAAAGGATTAACCCAACCCTGAGAATTGACAATGGGCATTGTTTTAGTGACTTCATTTCCTTAGCTTCAGAAGTATACAAGGGAGGGGACGGCCTCTCCCTTGCCGTTTGATCTTTCGGTCGACAGTGTACAGATGATGTACTCAGTTCTTAACCGAGTTTACTAGGGGGCGCCAATGAAGCAGAAATCTTGGACTATGTATGTATGCATGTATTTAACTTGATCTTTTTCGAACAGCAGTCCCTTAAGAGTATAACATTCTAATTACAAATGTTTTATGCATTAGCTTATCTGCAGCTGTAAGGTATATAGTTGGGGTTTTTTGGGTGGTAGTAACCTAAGCAGGACGTGAACCGGGTTTCTTTAAAATTATTGTCAGCCTTCCAGCAAAGCCGCTCAAAGGATGGGTTTTTGTCACAGAGGTACCAGTGACAGATCAACCTGCTCATTACTGACTGGAGTCAACTCCTCTCCCGTTCTCCCACATACCCCCACCAAGCCGGGGCCGCACGTGGTTACGTGCACCATGCCACAGAGCAGTGGCCCAGAGAGATCATGCACAACAAGGATGCACATGGCATATAATGACTGTCTAAACTTACAGCATATTCTGGTTATGTGTGGTTTCAGCTTCAGTAAACATAACCCCCAGGACATTCAGGCTTAGGTAGCCATAGATACGAAGTATTGGCCACTTCGTTTTCTTAACCTCAGCAAATGAGGGCAGGTAGCCAGTCCTTTCCATCACAGCCTCATCTTCCCACCAGCATGCACAGTCATTATAGCAGAGTTGGCTAGAGGGCACAAGTGGAGACCAAATCCCAAAACAAATGTTTGCCCTGAATGGGATTTGACCCCCAAACTCTCGGTTGACAGCCCAGCAGGCTAACCACTTAACTATCACACAACTCTTTTTAAGGGTCCACAAATTTACCTATTGAAGGCACTTCTCACTTGCTTAAATGAGGTTGAAGTTCCTAAACCAAAAAACTTAACCTGTAAGCAAATACTCCTCAGATAACTGGAATTTAAGTCACCACTGGCAAACTCTCACACCCACGTACAGTCTCACCAACCGAGTCTCAGCTTCCTTTCCTGGCAGGAATTTGAACCCCAGCCCCTGACTAGCAGTGTTTAATCTAGACACCAGTTGGGGGGGAATTCCCCCCAGGATTTATGTTTCCCCCAGAGGCCAGCAATATTGTTATGTAGACACCTTTTTTGGGGGAAATTCCCCCCCCCCCCAGGATACATGTGTGCTCCTCCCAGAGAGGAGTAACAGAAGTTAGTGAGAGATGAATCCCTAAAAGAAGGTCATTAAAGTTTAGAGTGTATGAGGAAAAGGCATGAAATTGGGACGAACGACTCCCACCCGACAAATCTGCCTGACTAGACAGTCCAGCAATGCTAACCACTAAACTATCGCATGATCTAGAAGTTTCTAAACAGGCAGGTAAACAATCATGTTACCTTTACCCCTTTTCAACCATTATACAATACAGTACAGCTCACATATTCCATGGTGGAACATGGTAGAAGTGTTCATTGCCCACTCTTTCGCCCTACAGGTGGCAGAGGATGAAACCCGAGGTCCTGGACATGGGGCCACTACATCACAAGAGTAACCGTTTACTTTCCAGCTTATGCCATAGTTGCCTCTTGATAATAATAATAATAATAATAATAATAATAATAATAATAATAATAATATATTTGTGTTTATTGACAAACTCATGGACAACCCACAGCAAGTAACATTGAAACACATGACAGTAGAATTATCATGATCTCATAGAACGCATGTGTTGGCAGCCTGTTAGGCACCTGCTCATTTTACAGCTGCCCTTAGGGAGTGGAAGGCCGAGTCGAACTATAGGGAGCTTACGGGTATTGAACCACATCTTTCAAATCTTATGTTCTTCGAGTAAGAGTGTTGCTATTTATCTATCCTCCCTTGATGTCCCTTTTTCCTTCTCCAAACCGGTACATGTACTTCTGTTCCCTGAAGTACGGTGAATCGAGACTCACCTGACCCCAAACAAGCGCTCCCAGTCCAAAGAACAAACACCACATCCACTGATCGATTTCAAGACGCACCGTTGCAAAGGCCAATGAACCAAACTGAACCACAAGAACCTGTCAATCAAAAAAATCAATCATCTCTAAGAACTACACTTAATCATTTCTTCAAAATATTCTTAAACGTTTCTCAGAAATATTATCAATCATTTCTCAGAAGTATAATTAATTATTTCCAGTGCCGTAGCGACGGGTGTTCCAGCGGTGCCATGGAACAGGTCGCAAATCAAGAGGGGACGCAAATTTTGATACGCAATGACTTAATTGTTAAACTAATTACTTTATCTTGAAATGTAATATCCATTTAAAATGAAATAAATGCAATAACATTAAGTACCAACAAATAGAAGTGTTGATATATCATATTAATAGATAGATACCTGACACTGGAGGCATATTTGGTCGTTATTGGTTAAGTTGATCTTTGTGGGTGCGCTATTTATGCCTGGCACAGAGCACAATTATAGCTTGCTACATTGCTGATTATTTCCCAGAATTATTATAATTGTTTAAATCAATTAAAATTACCTGCACAGTGAATGTTCCGATCCAGATGCAGACAAAGGCGTAGTTGCTGAAGATACCTTCGAATACATTCCTCTGGCCGTGGATCTTCCGAGCATTGATCTCGTTGAAAAGTGTCATCATCACGAAAGTGTTAAAGATTATGCAGAAGTGTTGTGACGGCCTTGCGCAGAGTTTCGCCTCTCGTCCACTGTCGATGTCCAGAAACCTCTCACCTGAAATGCAGACATATAACGAGGATGGACCGGTAAGGCAAGGCAACAGGTAGATAAATAAGGTAGAGTTCAGATAAAATAAGACAAAGCCAAAGGTAAGATAACAGAGATAAAAAAGTAAATGCAAATTGTAAGGCAAGATTCAATTGAGGAAAGACAAGATAATGCGCCTGCTACCAAACCTACTCGGCTACCAAATGAGTACTCCAACTACACTGTTGATGACATGATCAAGAGGGCAAGGGAGAGGGAAGGTCCTTCCCTCATTTTCCTAGGCTATAATAATGAAGTTGCTAATGCATATCCATATCTCAATGGTTGTTGCTGCACAAATACCTCGAAATCTACATTCTGCCACTATTAATATAATGGACTACCCTTTTCCCATATATAGGAAAACAAAAAACTTATAAGATTTGCAAAAGACTCCTCTTCCTCTATTGCAGGGTGAATGACAGACTTAAAGACGAATTTAACGGACTGCCCTTTTTTATTCTTCTACATGCACACGAGTTTATAAGTTAATAAAAGCTGTATAAATACTCTGATATGATCACAAAATCCAGATGCGTATAAGATCTTCCCTAACCGGCAAAGAGCAGGAAGATGATGATTGACAGCTGGTAGATGGAATGGCCGATAATGTTCTTCATCATCGTCCGTGAGATCAGTGGTTTTGTTCTCCCATATGGTTTCCGTAGCAACAGTTCCTCAGTTGGCACTTCCGTTGCCAGGGCGAGTGATGCCAAAGTGTCCATGATCAGATTCACCCAGAGCATCTGAATCGCCTTCAACGGTGAATCCTAAATTTAGAATAATCAAATCTTTTTTTTATTGACATAACTATCTCAATCCCTGTCTACTTCTCTACCTGCCTCCCCATCTCCCTTCCTGTCTCTCTGCTTGCCCGCCTTTCTGCCCAACCTTTCTTTATCCCTCCTTCCCTCTCTATCTCTCTCCCTTCCTGCTTCTTTCTTCCAACCTCCATGCCTTTCTCCCTTCGTCCTCAACTCCTTTCCGTCATGCCTCCCTCCTTCTGCTCTCACCCTCCTTCAATCCCTCCCTACTTCCCTCTCTTCTCACTCCCTTCTTTCCTCCCTTTACGTCTCTCTTCCTGCCTGCCCGCCTCCATCAGCCTGTGTTCTTTTATCTTTTTCTGCCTCCCTCCCCTATTGCAACAAAGCATGGCCACATTATTCACTAGACAGATTGTGGTCCGTCTAGTGAATAATGTGGCCATACTTTGAGAGTCTACAGACATCTGTGTCCGTCTGAATTCACTTACAAGGTAGTTCTCATGTTCGTCCCAAGACGAAATTATAGTTCGCCATATCACTTCATACTGCACTAAGTGAACTGGATCACAGGAGTGGCATTATACGTTGCCTATATTGTCTAGCTGTACATAGCAGACTTAAACACACACATACGCATGCACCAAGGCTAATATGTAAATGTTTTTAACTGTTTCATGTATTTACACTTCAGTCTGGTGCTTTGAGCCCTGGACTGTCACCTCTACAGTCAGGGTTAAAATCCTTGCAAGGATTGAAAGATATTTCAAGATTTCTGTCCAACTAATGCCTCTAACAAATTTGGCTGTAAGTCTACATTGACCATACACATAGATGATGAGGGAATGGACTGGCCATCCGCCCTCACATGACAAGGCTAAGAAATGAACACAGCTAAAACTTTGCACTCATAGCTTTCTCTTGGAGCTAGCTTAAGGGACCTCTCTTCCCTGAATCTTCAACCATTGAAACATTTGTTCTCTCCAACAGGTCATCTGTGATTTGTCTCTGATATGAGAGAAATGCAAAGGTAAAAAAGTTTGGTCTCCTTTCAGCAGATGTTCTCAATCTTTAGGTGCCTTTCATGCAGAGCTGCAGTGGTAAAATTAGAAGTGAGTACACGCTACCGGTTAGTTTTCCGAAACAAATTAGAGGGGAGTACACGCTACCAGTTAGTTTTCCTAAACAAATTAGATTGGAGTACAAATATTTTGTGAAGTAAGTAAATGGCCTCTAGAGGTCTAGTACACGCAGCATACCTGCATATACCCTCGACTACAGCCCTGCTTTTATGATGAGTACAAGCAGAACTGAAACAAAAAGCAACTGATGAAAATCTTTAAAATAAATTAATAGAGTACAAACTATATGCAATAGACCTTAACGGCACAGGCTCCAAGAAAGGCCACAATTACGGCAACAATGTTGACTGTCAGCTGAAACTGTAGAAATTTGGCGATGCTGTCGTAAATGTTACGGCCCCACATGATGGCCTTCACAATACTCGTAAAGTTGTCATCTGTGAGGATGATGTCGCATGCCTCCTTTGCAACGTCAGTCCCAGTGATGCCCTGGAAAACATAAAACACAAACACAGCCGCTACATAAAGGTTCTTTAGAAATAGCTCAAGGCGCTATAGTAAGTGTCTATATATATACAAACACACATATACAGTTATACACATGTATTCATATAGCACCTTTTGCGAATTTCTCAACCGCTCAGCATACAGTACATTTCAAACTACCTGTAAACACAACTGTTTTGATAAATTAGAAGCCATGTGTACAGCAAATGTGAGAGGTTCTTATAAGGAACCATATTAGGCATCGTCATACAAGCATACACACAAGCATACATGCCGCCATACAGACATACATATCATAACCATAACTGTCCATATTTTCCATGTTTATGTATAGTGTCTCCTTAAGAAAACGATTTACAGGTGGTATTATCTGACAACATAGCACCACTATCATCTAGAATGTCTTTCTTGTTCTTCTTCCTTCTCCTCCTCCTTCTCTGTTTCATCTGATGATGTTTGAGCAAGATTTCTCCATTATGTTCTGTCTCTGATTGTGTCAACGGTACTTCTCATAATCATTCCTTGTGTTTCTAGATCTTCTGTCATATTGTTCTTCCTTGTCTTCCCCGGCTCCGTGTTCCCTCCATGTGGTGACCATAAAGTGCTCTGGACGGTAGGTAGTCTCCTGTTGTCCATCCTTGTTACATGTCCAAACCAGGTTAATCTTCTTTTCAAATCTCATCTACCAGTGTCTCCATCTGACACAACTCCTTCCAGATCACCTCACTGTGAATCCGGTCTTGTCTGGATCAACCAAGTATTCTTCTTAGCGCCCTTGTTTCCACCACCAGTAGCCTAATTTCATCCTCCTTCTGTATGTACCAACATTCGGATCCATAAACAGCACAGAGGTGAAAATGTTCCATAGTTTTAGTTTTTTTCTTGCTAATATTCTACTCATTCTTCGCATCCTACTCAATATGCAAACATCGCTATGCGAGACCAATCTTATGTTTTATTCCTCTTTGGCACAGTAGCCATCTTCTGTTATTAAGCCTCCAAGGTACACAAACTCTGTGACCTGCTCAGTTCTTCATTACCTAGCATCACTTTCATCTCTATAAGAAGTTTTCCAATAGTTGTTGTCTTGGTTTTTTGCACATTTATTCAGAGTCCAAATCTTTTACTGGTTTCAACTAGAATGGTATTCAATTGCTGGCAAATAGCCCTACATATGCCATGAAGGTAACTTGCCCTACGTTTGTCCTGAGATACTAGAGAACACTGCTACGACAAAAACATAACACATAACAATTCAAACACTTGCAATCTCACAGCTGCACGTCATTCAAATTAATAATTTAAAAAATTAACATTCATTTCTAATTACCGGTAACATATTTACAAATTACAAATCAAATTGACAAACCATGGCGAATCCCACATCTGCCTTCTTCAGAGCCGGAGCATCGTTAGTTCCATCACCAGTTACAGCAACGACCTCTCGTTTGGGATTCAGTCGACTGTCAATTATTCCTTGGACAAGGTTGTATTTGTCTGAGGGTGAGGAACGCGCCAGAACCCTCAGCTGAGGCCAAATCCTATCCAGACGTTCCTGCTCGATCTAAGGGATTGAAGATCAAAAACAATTACCCTATACTATCTTACTTATTTATAAAGCATTAATATCTAGCTATTATTGTCATTACTTTTATTTGACCATAGATATGTGTAATCCCTCAGGGAAAAAATTAATGACATTTTGAATGGCTATGTCTCATCACCATTATTACATCTCAAACTATTATCACACCTCAACTTATTCTTACATCTCAACTTATAATTATCACATCTCAACTTATTGAGAATGTCCGTGGAACAGCACACCCATGTGGCCCCATTCAGCCAAGCATCCTTTCTTGGTCAGTAAACGAGTACCAACAAAAGCCGGGAGATAAACAAAATGTCTTGTCGTTGGTCCTGTATGCAACTCAGCTGAATGATCCTTTGACCCAGCAATCATGCTTCTTACGAGGTCCAACTGAAGCATGTAAAAAGTGTGCTGTTTTTTACTTCTTACATACACACAATATACACATATATATACACACACATGGACATACACACACCTAAACACATGTTACCTTCACCTTTACGCTACTGTGGATTTCTATTAAGGTGCTTACCCCTTGTTATACTCCTGTTGTAGAGCTCCCAGTCATTCCAGGACTACCTCTGAATAGATACAACTATTATTATATCATATTATAATAACTTAATATTTCTACAGTGCCCAAAGAAACCCAAATTGCAGGATATCTTGAAGAGGTGCCAATTAAATGCTGCTTAGGGAAAGATTCACATCGATTAAAGCCAACACCTACATCTGGAGAATCTGGATTCGACCGAATCAGGTTGTCAAACTCTTTTCCCTCGATTACGAGGAAATCCTCGCTTGGCTGAAGGATCCCACACTTTGTCGCTATTGAACGTGCTGTATTCACATTGTCTCCAGTCACCATTCGCACTGTTACTCCGGCCCGCTGGCACTTCTGTATCGCAGCTGGCACCTTGAAAGAAAAGAATAAATTTCTAACATAGGTAGGAATAACAAGGATTATAATCTCTCAAAGCTGCCATGCTGATTGATTGAAGAATAGAAACGTAGTCCCTTGAGCTAACCCCACACACACAATTAAGGGTATGATGTATAAGTGACTTTACAAGCCTTGGCTCTTTCTCCATCTCTATTTTGCCAATGAATGAATTCATTCCATTTGATCATGATCTTGTCTTCGACCGGGTCGAGAGTGCATCGGAGTAGTTTTCTTGTAGAGGAGCTATGTAAATGTGCAATTACGATCCTGCTGAGTCAACATCCATTTCTGGTTGGGATTCAGTTAGATGGGTGCTGCATGTATATGGAAGCCACCAGTGGTAACTTTTCCAGTTAAAAGAGCATTATTTGTTTAAGATAATAATAATAATAATAATAATCTTAGGATGAACTCGTTGTCGTTGACGAAATTTAACACCATTTAGATAGCATTCAAAACACTTTGAGCATGATCCATAATCATAAGAATAACTTGCCAAGACACATTATTTGACTCTGTCCTTTGCATGACTCTGTCTTTACCCCTATTAACTATTTGTTCATGCTTCAGATTTACAGGCTCTGTATGTGTAATAATTGCTTTACATAAATAAATTATTTCAGTAATAAAGTAAGAAGTCTATAGAATGCTGATCATGGTCGAAGAAACTGACTTCAGGACGAACTGGATCCTCAATTCCAACAATCGAGATGCACGTCAGTCGAGAGATGATGTTGTCTTCCTCGTCCCAGTTCACATCCTCGATCACCCGCTCATCATTAATGGCACCATCCTCTAGAAATATCATCAGCACCAGGACCATGATTATTATTATAAACCATTACAATAACTATCATATCTTAACCTGAGAGATAGGAATGATGATGGTTTCTGTTTAACAATGCTGTGTCATAACAAAAACGATAAGCGCCACCCTCCTCCTCCTCCTCCTTTATCCTTCGGGAATTAAATATCATATAAGTGTAGAAGCATGTGCTAAGCAGATCTATGGAAAACCAGGCTTTGTCCCAGTCATTTTTTGGTTTTTTAACTTGAGGTAAGTGCAGTGCCCTCTCTCGGGAACAGAAACATATGCAAGGAGCTCTCAATGGCTAGTTAGAAAATCAGGCGTCATGCTGCACAACGTCAGTAAATGTCAATCAGAGTATGTTTTAATATTAGTTATTATTATTGTTGTTATTATTATTATTATCATTATCATTATTATTATCATAGTTTTACCAGACACAGGAAAAATCCCCGAGTATTTATATAAAGTCTCAAGAAACACAGAAAACTCATCTGGAACAGCTAACTGCTGTCCTTAGTTTCTTTTAAAAATTGTTTCCTCTATTTAGGACTGATGGTCAATTTAAGTACCTGAACATGAGATAAAAGCAACTCAGATTGGACCTGGCTTTTCAAATGGATCATGATTTTTAATTGCAATTTTACTCAAAACGACCATTAGGCAAAGTCTTGGAAGTTACGGTAACAGTGCTATGGGAGTAAATAGATTAGATTAGATTAGAAACCAGGCCCTGTCGCAGTTTCTAGGTCATACATACTAGTACATGCATACGTAAGTACCTACATACATATAGGCCTATACAGGAAAATTTAGAAGGAAGGAAGGATACCAAATATAAAATCCTTGTAGGCCACGCAGATGGTTCGCAGCCCCTCTGATGCCATTGGTTCTATGACTTCCATCACGAGCCGATCCTGATCAACATATGTAAATTTCACTGGCTCCCCGTCTGGTCCCAGTATCCAACTGCATCTAAAAATAAACAGCAATTAACAGATCTGTCTAGAAGTGGCCACTAGTCAGAACATCTGTCTGAAAATAATGACCAATCAGCAGTGTTTAAAATTACCCATAACGGCCATTTAGCAACATCATGCATATATCCAGGAATAGTAACTATCCAGCAATTTGTTTAAAGACATCTAACTAACCAACCTAAAATGCATCCAATAACAGCTACTATTACTAAAGCACCAAATACATTGACAAAACGAGAAATCATACTCCAAAAATGTTCACATACTTCGAAACTTAGGTAACAATAAATATCACTTCTTATACTTCTTTCTGTTCATGGGTTCATCACCCACTGGAGTTGATTGCATGTCTCACTGTCCTTCTCCACTCGTTTCAATCCTGTGCCACAAGACCAACCTTTGCACATCCAGTTTGCACCACCCTCTGTTTGGTGTACCTCTAATCCCTGTGCCATCAATTATTCTGAACACGACCTGTTTAATCAGTCTGGCATTGTCCATCCATCACTTAGAAATATCGAATTTCATATTTTCCAACCTTGTAATTATATGGGGTTATATGGGGCTACAGAGAGGCTAAATTTAGGATCCATGTCCCAACTGCGCTTTATCCAAATTCCTATCAAGCTGATGATTGACGAGAAGGTTCTGGTGTAAAGTAAGAAAGTCCAAAAGAAAAGGAGCTAGAACAACATCTTAAAACCAAAAACATATCTATATGTGAAATAAACTTTTGAAGAACACAAATTGTTGCCTACTTCCGCAGGACAATTTCTGATGCGCCCTTCGTGAAAAGTCGCCATCCACCCAGAATTGGAATGATGGTGCTCATCGACTTACGGACAGAGTTGAACGTGTAGACTTTCTTGAATGATTCTTCCGGAAATTCCTCACGGAATCGCTCATAGCTCTGCTGAAGGGCAAGGACAAAGCCAAGAAGGGCACATTCTGTCTTATTGCCAAGCTGTTTTGGAAGTTCTCCTTCGACGGTCGAAGGCTGAAAATTAAACATATGACAACAAGAAATGCAAGTATCTATTTGTATGAAGTGGTAGCTGATTGTTTTGAGCACACACCTTGTAACGTGGACTGAGCAAGTTCTAGCCTCCCTTGAGAAGGTCACTGTGTAGGACCTTGAGGAAAGCCTCTATGTAAAATTATTGCTCAGTGCCACTGACTGATGCCTTGTTGGTAAACAGTGGTGCTTAATAAATACAAATAAAAGTGGTAACAGCTAGAAACTTTACATAGAGCCCTTCAAGTACTTCTAGGGCTGTAGTCGAGGGTATACGCGGGTATACAGCGTATACTTACCTCTCTAGAAATTTGAGAGCGTATACTCAGGGCTCTAGAGGAGGGTATACGCGGGTATACAGCGTGTACTTACCTCTCTAGAGACCGTATACCCACTGAATAATGAAATTTTTAGAAAAAAAGAGAGGTTTTGAAAGGTTTTGAGGGCGAATGACTAAAAAAAAGGTCATAAACTTTTTCAGAGACGAAATCGTAAAAAGTCAAGAAATTTTGTCAGAATTCCTAAAAGGTCATAAATTTTCCTTAGACAAATTCCTAAAAAAGGTAATCAAATTTTTTTAGGGTGACACCAGCCCTGGTGACGCCGCTGCTCACCGGTAGCGTGTACTCACCTTGAATTTTACCACTACAGCCCTGATTGCTTCCTATGCTAGACCAAGTAGCACTATATTGCACTGGGAACAATAAGTTCATCTGTAGGAAAATAAAACTGGAAGAGTCATGACTGGCAGGCTCTTGCACAGGGAAGTAGTCCAAATCTCCGAACAATCATACTAATTTTTAAGCATGCCATTACAAAGATACAACGCACATTTTACATTATTGTCTGCACTTGATAACGGCTAAGATAGAACAGCAACAGATAAAGACAGAAGAGCTAAACAAGTGATGGCGTGGAATTCTGGAGGGAGGAGAGGAAGACCGAGGAAGAACTGGTAGGAAACCATCGGAAATGACGAGATGCCTGGAGATGTCATGGAACGAGACCAAAGAGCTGGCAATGGACAGAGAAGAGTGGAGGAGATGCGTCAACCAATGTGAAGACCTGTACGGGAAGGATACATGTGGCCAAGATGGGTGTGTGTTTCTCTAGTGCATTATCTTTTATCAATTAGTTGGTCACATGATGCACGTTTTACTCCATAAATTTCTTTCACTCAGACTTCCAGTGTGACCTAGTAGCTTTCAAAAAGTTATTTCTCTCTTTTGCAATTGTTTCCGAGTGTTTTGGATGGTGTTCGGATGCTATTATCAAAACCTTTCATGGCACCAGTGGACTCTCTGCTGGAGGGGTTTCAGGTTACTACCTGGACAAGCTCCATGTGGAAAGGCCACAAGAGCCCTTGGATTGGTGCAGACCATTCTACTTCAGTGCCACTCCATGACCAGTAACCGGCTGCAAAGAATGTTGTCCTCCACAGACCCTGTAGCAGAAGGACGACTTCTACTATCTGCAAGGGGTTGTCTGTTGTGAGTCTCCTCGCCTTTTGTTGCTCCTCTTCTCTGATGTTGCATAATCCAGTCTACCAAGAGCCCTGGATGGGAATCTGTCATTGGTGACTCTTCTAGTTATCTGTGCACTGCTAATTGATGATTAATTGTTGATTGATTGAATTGTTCTTAATTTCATAGAGTTGATCATTTGATGATTTGATTTGTTCTTAGTGATTTTAATGAGATTTAGGATGGTGCAGGTAGCACTGAGCGAAGTATTTAAAAGGCACTATGGTAACTGTCTAGAGGCATGCATCTTATCTTCTTCTTCTCAAAGTACTCTGCCCTTAGGCAGGTTCAAATCTCCAATGGCATCACTCCTCCCAAGGCTCGGGTTCCTCCTTCAGTTTACTGTATCCATCAACCACCATCTAGTCCAGCAGCTCCCATCTACATCTTTCTCTCATTGTCACTTCCCTCCATGATAGTTCCAGTAGGAATTCCCTCTCAAAACCAATCCACTTCCTCTGTCTTACTCGTATAGTAGCCATAAGAGACCTTTCCTCTTTCACTTTACACAGCACCTCTTTTATGCTCAATCCCACTAACCTTTCCGTCCTGTGCCATACCCACATCTACCAAGCCTCCAACCTTCTGATGTCTTCCTTTCTGTTGTGCCATGTTTCTGATCCATACAACATACATACATGTGCATCATATCATAGATATATAAATTCTTTGTCCTTGTACACAGGGCAGTTTGTGAATAAATAAAATGTAATAATAACAATAATAATAACTATAACGATGATGAAAAGAAAGTGTCAGAGGAACTTACAACAATACGTGATGTGTAGGCACTGTTGACCGAGATCGCTTGAACCAACAGCTCTCCAGTTTGTTCTGGAAATTCTTGAAAATCTGGAGTCAACTTGTAGAACTTGCCTAAAACACAGGATTTACTCTTTGACTGATATCTAGTGTTAAAGTGTTTTGGAAAATCCAATACAACAGACAAACGCTAGACACAAGAAATTCTTAACAGCACACAGCTGCTTAACACTAACACAATAGTTGCACATATCACAGCTTCAACCTAACTATTACTGCTACATGTATTATTATCATTTAATAGTACAGTATTAATAGAAGCAGTATTAGTACTATTACTATTTTAGTTGTTATTAGTTTTATTAATGTGTTATAGAAATTGCAAGATGGGTGCATGCTAGTTACCCGCAACGTAACTCTGGACAACGGTCATGCGATTTGTAGTCAGGGTGCCAGTCTTGTCTGAGCAGATACACGTAGCGTTTCCCATCGTTTCACAAGCATCGAGAAATCGCACTAAGTTGTGGTCGTACGCCATTTTCTTGAAAACAACAAGAAAATGTTGCTTGGACAAAATAATCCAATCTAATATTATCTAATTTAATGTTGAAAACGTTAGTCGGATTGAGCATAATGCTAATATCAGTTGACTTAACGACTTCTAATCTAAATTCTTCTAATCTGTTCTAAAATAATGACTTCTGTATTGTTGTTCTCATAATGGACAGGACATCAATTGCTAGCTGTACAACAGAAGGAAGTAAGGAACTTGAGAGGAGATAAGGAAGTTCAAGCAAGGTATGGTAGAAGTACACGAGTGTACAGATCACACGAAAGCAAGAACACTTACCCGACAAGACTAAGCGAAATTGGGCTTACTCACCTGCACACAGTAAGCCAATTAACACAATAAGCAAAGCCCAGAGAAATCCAGAGCAGAAAAACCTATGCAGCTAGACTAAGAGAGGCAAGTTTACTCAGCCACACAGAGGTAGGCCAAAGTAGGAACCCTTATGCGTCCAGACTATGCGAAAGTCAGCTTATTCACCTGCCTAGAGTAAACCAACTAATGGAGTAAACCAAAGCACGAGCACTCACGCATCTAGACTAAGCAATGGTAAGGTTACCCACCTCCACAGTGTAAGCCAGAGCCAGGGTGACAGCAAGTGGTAGACCCTCAGGCACAGCAACCACAAGGACAGTGAGTCCAACGATGAAGAACTTAATAAAGTATTGAAAGTAGATGATGTTCCACGGTTTCTGTTCCAAGATGAACGTCTTGATGCAAAAGCGAGTGATTAGAATAACAACTGTCAGAACAGCAGCCACCGTACCTACAACCACGACGTCACAGAAGCGATACATACACACATGTGTATGAATACATCCATCCATATATACATACATACATAAATGCAGAGCCCGAGTACATGCACAAATACGTAAATACTGAATGCACACTGCTTTCTCCAAATACAGGCTGCATGACTGTGTCTTGGACTCTCTTATCAAGACCATATCACATCTGTTCTTTGTTCTATACAATTCCTTTAGCCAATTCAGGTTGGCAGGTACTCCTCAAATACGAAGTACAAGTAAAAAACCATTTGCCATCCATATCATCTTAGGTTAGGTCCAGTAGCTCTGTTAAAGGGTAATCCAATCTTTTGATCAGAAAATAAAACTGTATAATCTCAGAGCGCAAAATATTGCATACCCAGTCCCATGAGTCAATGCAGTCCACAATACCTACAGAATCAGTAAATGAATAAGAACACAAGATGGGAGGTTAAACAGATGTCCTGCCACTGGACTGCTGCATACAAGTACTGCATAGTGCTTGTACTTGTCACGACTGCACTTTAGCATCATATCCACAGCCAGATCTTGCCCTCTAATCTTCTGATGATACTGTGTGCTGTCATCAGAATGAGTTACTGATCACAACAAACTCTTTCTTTGACTGAGTCACTTATTCTGAGCTAATGTGAAAACAGCAAACCAACCAGCGTATCCAATTTGCACGGCGAGTTTTGTCAGCTTTGTCTGTAGAACAGATTTCGCTTTTGCGCTTGGCTCTTTGTACGCAGCTTGTCCTCCTGTACAACCTACAAAGAAAAAGAAAATTCAAGTTAATTGGAAAAAAGCAAGTAATCTTCAGTTTAATCAGCATCTGTCCGTCTATGTGTGTCTGTGTGTTTGTCTGTCTGTCTGCATGTCTGTCTGCATTTTGTGTCTGTGTCAACACATTATGTGGTGTCAATCTGTGTGTGTGTGTTAGTGTGTCTGTCTATGTCTGTGTGCTGACTGTATATGTTCGTGAGTCAGCATACGTGTCTGTCTGTTTGCATGTCTGTGCGAATGTCCCTGAATATGTCTGCTGTCTTCTTTCCATTCCTTTGTCCCACAGTCTGTTTATCTTTCATGTATACTCAGCCTATCTGTGCGTCTGTCATGTTATATAGATCTGTCTGTCTGTCTATATGTGCACTTTGGTCTGGATGTCTAGATATCTGTCTGCCTGCTTTATGTCTGCTTCCTTGTGTGTGTCTGTCTGTGTGTCTGTCTCTTTATATCTGCCTGTCTAACTGTACCTTAGTATTCATTGTTATTGGTGTCTCTTAATCTTCCAGTGATTCACTCGTCAATCAGGAGGTCAGTGAGTCAGTCAGTGACTCAATGATCCACTGAGTGAATCGCTGATCCTCTGAGCAACTCATTGATTCACTGAAAGACTAATTGATTAGACCAGTGATTTATGAATCCACTGAGTGATTCAGGAATTCATTGAAAGAATCAGTCTGCCTGCCTGTCTGTCTGACATACAACATTTTGCCCATCTGTCTATCCATCTGCCATTGAAGCACTGCCAGGACTTACATGATCCCCCTTTCTTTTGTTCCTCTGTTGCACCGAGTAACCTGAATACTGCGCCACTGACGGAGTTGATTCCAACAGCCGTCACAACCATTCGACCACTTCCCTCCATCACATGAGTCCCTTCAAAAAAAGTTTCACTTTATGTATATGCCAGTGTGCAAGAATGTGTGTTTGTGTGTGTGTGTGTGTGTGTGTGTGTGTGTGTGTGTTTATGTGCGCCACGACTGCCATAATTACCACTTTTACTGATCTCATGTCAGAATGATACATTTTGGAAATGCACTACAAGAAAATGGGATGCAAAGAGCACACCCAGATGGTACTGAAGTCCTGCTTAATTAAAGCTGCGTATATAACACAGTAGCAGCGAGGTGGCTGTTAATGCAGCAATTTAACATCAAGTATAAAACAAAAACAAAGTGAGGCAAAAATAAAATGACCAATCAAATCTAACCAAGCCTTGAATTCCTTAACAGAAGAAGAGAAGAAGAGCAGCCCATAAGCTAGTATGAAGTGTTAGCAACTTCATTTTCTTAGCCTCAGCATATGAGGGCCGGTGGCCAGTCCTCTTCCTTACCGTCTCATAAAATGACCAATCAAATCTAACCAAGCCTTGAATTCCTTAACAGAAGAAGAGAAGAAGAGCAGCCCATAAGCTAGTATGAAGTGTTAGCAACTTCATTTTCTTAGCCTCAGCATATGAGGGCCGGTGGCCAGTCCTCTTCCTTGCCGTCTCAGCTTCCCCCCCCCCCCGACAGTGTACGGTTAGTGTACTCTTTATAGCTGAGTTGGCTAGGGGGCACATGTGGAGCAGAAATCGACACAAATTTCTGTCCTGGCGGGGATTTGAACGCCAACCTCTTGTTCGACAGTCAAGCATGCTAACCACTAGACTACTGTTCACCCCAAGACTACTGTGTACTGTATATAAAGTTAGATCTTTATGCTGGTAGTTCTCTTGAACTGCATAAAAATTTAATGCATGTAAAGTATGTGTGGGCAAGTATGTATGTATAAATGCACGCATGCACTTTTGTATCTATGTATCTGCCATTACACAGTTGTATGTAAGCTGTCAACATAATATTGTGCAGATTAATCAGCAAGTTTTAGATGCATTTGTATTGAAAATTTCTATGACATGACACTGATGAGTCAATGGTTTTTCCGCATCAACATCCATCTCAGATTATAGTGTTAGATAACCCTAGATCCTGTTAGATAACATTTAATTACAATAACCCAGTTTTCTTGTAACTCAATTCTTTTTACCAGTAAATAGTAACAAAAGCATAGTGGAATACAGACAATGATATTAGAACAAAATTGCTGAATTACAATATGTAGACTTTATTAAGCACCAACCTGAGAAGAGGATAAGCTCATAGTTTTCACCCTTCCTAACAAGATCTGTTTCCCCAGTCAACGCACTTTCATCAACCTTCAGATCATTGCTGTGTATAACAATTCCATCAACAGGCAGCATATCACCTGGAAAAGTAAACCAGTAGCACATAAACTGTAATGTAATCCATGTAATGTCCACATCTTTTTTTTCCATATTGTTTTGATGGATTATAGAAGCTGTTACTGACTAGATTCAATTAGATTAAGAGTAGATTAGATGTACCTAGATGTATATTTAGAACCTTTTTGTGGTATCAAACCTCAGTAGAAACCGCAAAAAGTAGTATAAATTTTAAACAGCACATTTATTATCAGTAGACTTATTAACATTCATATATAGCGCATTTACTATTCATATTCAGAATCGAGGAACTATTTGGTTTCATAGGAATAACTAGTCAGAGCACTATTTGGGTCTGAAGCTAACTGAATAAAAATTCGGTATTGTTCTACTAAGAATGACAGACAACAAAAGTTTAGAGTGAAAGTATCCACTGACCAGGGGCGTCTATCTCCCCTAAGCCATTGGAGCAACGTCCCTTTGTCCCTTTTCCCCCTCTTCTTCCCCTCCCCATTCCTTCCCCCCTAAAATGGTGGCACACACACTGACAGATCTTCCCCAACTATTTCTTGGATGGAGCATTTGCTCCAAGGTTTCTATGGTCTAGACGCCCCTGCCACTGACCGAGTGCAACATTTGTTGGTATGAGAGGTGAGGAAGATGCAATAGTTTACAAACCATTAGATGAATTGAAACTTCCGTAATTAGACATTAGTGAGCAACTTAATGAGCAACTAACCATACTTGACTTGACAGATGTCGCCTACTACTAGTTCTTTAACTGGAACCTGCACTGTCTCCCCATCACGAATTGTAGCGAATCTGTGTTCAAGCTCAATCTTGCTCTGAAGTCCACGAAACTTGCGCTCCTTCTTCCAGTCATTGAAAGCCGTGACGAATACCACCACACAAACAGCCACAAGAATTGCCACTCCTTCAATCCAGCCAAAGTCTTCTGGCTCCCAGTGTTGACGCCTTCCAAATCCTATGCACCAGACCATCTCTGATGAAGAAAAAACAGCACTCTGAGAGAAGGTACAAAATGGTACACACTATAAAGCTAAACTGACTACTACTGCTACTGCTACTGCTACTACTACTACTACTACTACTACTACTACTAACAGTAAGGCTGTGTTCATGGGCAACGATCCCGGGGGAGTGGAGGGGGACAAGACCCCACCTTTAACAGTGGGGGGAAACAGTATACAGTTGTCCCCTTCAAAAAATATTTTGAAGAAACACTAAAAAAAGGTCAACAAATTTTGTCACCTCTTTTTTGACCAGATCAGTTCAAAAGTGTCCATGTCCCCACCTGTCAAACAAGATCGCAGATCGCCACCAGTGGCTGTGTTACATGTATAATGAGATGTTATTCTGAAACTGAATCTAACTTGGGTTCCACAGCGCAGACAGCTTTATATCAGAACATGTGTTAATGATGTGTATTCTAAAGCACTTCCAGTGCAGTTACCATCCATCTACCTTGCTCCAAAAGCCGAGATGAACTACTGCTTCCATTTGCAGGCACTTCGACATGCAATGCAAGCCTCTTCAATGGTTGGGTCACATATTTGGAATACTCACCCTCTGACCTGGAAAGCTACAATACATTTCATTAACACTGTCTTGAAAACTGTTCCCTCTGGTATTGGAGCGCATCCGAGCAGAGATCTTAAAGCAGTGCTTCCCAACCTTTTCTCAAACACGGCACACTTTCTAAAAACCATTCACGAGATGGCACACTGCATTTATGGTACTTATTATATATATACGGGTGCTCGGTGGTGTAGTGGTACCGTTAGCGCTCCAATCGACTGTCAATCGAGAGGTCGGGGGTTAAAATTCTCGCCGGGGCAAAAAATTTGGTTATAGAATTCTGTTCCACTTTCACCCCTAGTCAACTCAGCTATGATGAGTACACTGACCGTACACTGTCAGTGGGAGGATGAGACGGCGAGGGAGATAGGCTAACTGGCCACCCGCCGTCATATGGCGAGGCTTAAAAAATGAAATCGCTAACACTTCATGCCCACTGTTTAATCTAGACGTCTTTTGGGGGGGAAATTTCCCCCCCTCCCCCAGGATTGAAGTTTCCCCCATCCCAGAACTCAGCAATATTGTAAGGCAGAGACCTTTTTGGGGGAAATTCCCCCCCCGAGAAACCTTGTTTCCCCCCTCCCCCCCAGAACAGGGGGACTAGATTACACACTGCTTCATGCCCATGGCTGCCTCAGGGCTAGCCTAAGGTACTGATAATCAGGAATTATGTCGACGTCAATACTGATAATCAGGAATTGTCAACCGTTCTTTCAAAAACCAGTATAACCGGGACAAATTAATTAAAAGCAGTCTATAAACCAGAATGAAAAACTGTGGCTAATGGGACGGTTGACTTTGCAAAGAATGTGATCAGACTTTTAAATTATAATAATTTACTCAGTCATAATAATTATGCACTATCCCACGCTGATAAATTGGTGGAGTCTAGTACAATTTCTTACCAGACTGATTTAGCTGTATGTGAGCAGGGGGTCTACACCTGTGATGCAGTGCATATTTTAACTATATAGCTAGTGGGACAAGGGGGATAGGGCTCAATTGTATCAATACGAGCTTGAACAGCGGTTGACAAGCACACTCGTAAGTCATTTAAGCTGACTGTAAACACCCCCTGTGTTTCGTTTTGATTTGTGTCATTCCTGAAAATGCCCTTTCACACAGGTAAGTAGTGGAGAAAGGCAGCAGTATGCCGACAGCTTTAGCACCTAACAAGGCGTATTCTTTCTCTATCATAGTCCAGAAGTTTTGTTAATTCATTTCTGCGAACTTAGGTAGCAGTGTTATGTCAGCTGCAATGTCAATCAGCTGTTCCTTTTCCGCAATCTGTAGTTGATGATGAAATGGGTTTCTGGCGAAGTCTTTGTCAGAGACATTTAAACTTGGAAAATTATATTGTAACTTGTCTTCCAAATCTGATAAATGCTCAATAACAATGTCATATATACATAACACAACTGCACCTGGATCAACTTCAACTGCGCGATGAAACATAGAAATTGAATTTGAAAATACGATGATGCAAAAATGAGTAATAATGAAGCTTACTAACGATGATGTCATAGACATAGAGTAAAGAAGTAACTTAGTTCATCGAATAGTTAATATCAACACACAGTGGTCTATATTCAGACTCACATACAGAGGTGTCTATCCTCCCCGAAGTCATTGGAGCAACTTCCCCTCCCATCCCTCCTCTTCCCCTTCCCCTTCCTTCCCCTATCCCCCCAATAATGATGGCACATACACTGACAGATCCCCTCCTTATTTTATGGATGGAGCATTTGCTCAAAGGTTTCTATGGTGTAGAGTGGGGCATATTTTAACGGAATTTGGACTACTGGGACAAAGTTGGCCACGACAATGCATTTTAGAGCATTTGCTGCCAAATAGAGCCTGTTTTAGCCACTTTACCTGGGACAAAACTACTGGGACAAATCTTAAAACTACTGGGACATTTGTCCCACTAGTTATATAGTTAAAATATGCACTGCTCACAGGTGTAGACCCCCTGCTCACATGCAGCTAAATCAGTCTGGTAAGAAATTATACTGGACTCCACCAGTTTATCAGCGTGGGATAGCGCATATTATGACGGAGTAAATTATTAAAATTTAAAACGTCTGATTTCCGACATTCGGCCACGGCACACTTCTATAGCGCTCGCGGCACACTTGTGTGCCGCGGCACATAGGTTGGGAAGCACTGTCTTAAAGGGTACTATATAAATATCTGATTGAACACATGAATGTATCAGACTGACTTTGGTTTCTCTCCTATGTTGGATTGGGCTCCGACCTCATCTTGACCTTTCAACAGATTACTATTTTAACTATAGTTATGTTCCATGCATTATGACAATGACATTATAGAAATCATTAGGTCAGATTGAATGAATTAACGTATGACTCAATCTAACCTTACCAATCCTCAGTTATAACAAGGTGCATACCTTCATCCTCTGAGGCCGGAGGGCGATAGAAGGACAGACAAAGTAACATTACAGCTGCAACTATCAAAATGATAAGTATCGTGTCGTGGAAGGTGTCCAGCACAAGTTTCAAAAACGACTTTGGCGGCTTCATTGGAATGTCATTCGACCCAAAAACATGTCGCCGATGTTCCAGATCAACCTCTGCAGATAAACCTGTCGGATATTCAAAGCAGTATGCCTCAGTTTCATAGCACAGATCATATCTGTTGGTTTGGCTCAATGTGAGACAGCCTGCCACTGCAGACTTTTCCAATTATTTTGAACAATGTTTGCTTTAGTGATTAACTTTTATTGCAAACACGACTTAGACAATGTCTCTGATTAGCTTCTCTTTAAGATGCACCGCATTAATTGTCATTACACCTGCAGTTACAGTTAACAAGCCCTCCATCATATCTTCGTACTTTGCCAACTCTACACCGCCCTCCTAGACTTTTGCGTTATGTTGATACTCACTTGCTACTAGAGCTTTGGCACAGGACAGTTGTGGGATCACATGCATTCAGTTGCTGTACTCCTTGCATTTGATACATACATTGCCTTTGTAATTGTAATTGTAATTACGACAATTTATATAGATTCATCGGTAGCAAGCTGCTTCTAGGATGCTTTACACACACAAAGTCTACTATCAGCGCAAATGCAAATGTTCAGAGTTACGCAAGTATGCTAGATTATATTGCTATACAGGATGTGATGTGTGTGCGGCGTTCTTACCTTCTATAAGAACCTCAAGACTTTTCTTTTTGACTGGGCTTGGGTCGGGAGCGCCTCTGAGTAGTTGCCTTGAAGGGGCGCTATATAAATTCCGTTGATTGATTGATTGATTGAAGTGTAGACAAGATTTTATTAGATGAGATTAGATTAACAGATACCGATTGTTAATGATGCTTTGTGTATATTGGAATAAACGTATCAGATCAGTCTATAGATAAGCTCAGCTATCATTAATAAGAAATGTTCGAGTACATCAGCTAATCTTATTATATGATGGTTCGATGATGCAATTCCTGAGCAATGTTTCAAGCATATTGGATTATACTAGATTAGTCTACCGTTTTGTGACATATGTTCCTAGCTTTGTTTCTCTTGCTGTTTTCCTCTTGCATTTTTTGTTATTCTCTTGTTATATTTTTGTCAACTCTCTTTAGTTAAGTCTGCATACTTAGTTTATATTACGTTAATGATGTTTGTAATGGTCTTGTTACCACTTATGCTAAGGCTCTATAATGATGTTGCTAACCTGCCTGGATCGTCATGTATTGACTCTGATGTTATTACCTGGGGGTTCCTCCTCAGTGGGACAATAGTCCCTTCTGGAGCTCCCTATTGTATCCCACCTAGTTGCCACACACATTTGTCTCTTTTTATTTTTTGTGAAATTCAATCATCATTTGATTTTTGTGTTTATTTGCTATTCTCTGTCTCGTTCGATTTATGATGAGATACAATAAAGAATTGTTATGTTAGATCATATTATTAGATAAGAATAGATAGAATCTTAATTCTAGACGAGATTGGACTAAAGATTAGTACTGTTTAACTACCATTAATCTGAGATAATCAACTTATGCTAGACAAGATTATATAATTGATTAGACTGGAAACTACAACTCCTAGGATACGTTTAACTTTGATGGGAGATGTTCAGAATCTTTTAGAACCGATTAAATATTAGAACAGACTGTTGATTAGATTAGTTACCATTAGTCACAGATGTTCGGAGTTTCTGACAGAGTCCCACAACATTTCCAAGCTCTCGGATCTTCTCAGCTGATTCTGGACCTCTCGTCAGCATCAGTTTCTTCAGCTCCTCAACGCTGCATCCAAAGGTCTCATCCAGTGGCTCCTCAACCATTCGCTGGCATTTCTAGGACAGTAATCAAAGTCAAAACATATATGCATCTGAACATTTATATAGCCCCTTTTCTAAGCTTCCCAAAGGTGAGACACAGCTAAACCCTTGATGGGACTAGATGATTTTATTATACATAATTGCAGTCACAAATTCAACATTTCCAACATTTACATAGTTCCATTACAAACCTCTCTAAGACAATGAGAGATGGTATTAGTGTTGTTTTTGAAAATGGGTGCCAGACTAATCATGGGGCAATTTTGCTGGGTCCATAGCTCTGTAAATCGACTTGACCTCTTTGTTCCTAGGACCAGGACTGCCTTGGTCCAACACTGGGCATTTACTGTTGTGGGTCCCTCAATCTGGAATGACCTTCCTCCCCCACTTAGGGCCAAAATAATGTCTTTTTTGCATGTATGCAGCTGTTTAAAAAGGCACATACACAATAATTAGATCATAATTGAGTTGCACAATTATATAGTGCCTCAAGATTCAAGACTTGGAGGTGCTTTCAACCTGCTAACATGAAACCCCAATCAAACAGAATGGTCTTCAATACTGACACAACAGAAGCACAGAAACGGTAAAAAGCTTGTCTCGGGCTGCACAACAGTCTGTTCCAGAGTGAAGCACCAACCATGGCAAAGCTACAGTGTTGTACTGCAGGAGTATGGGGACGGAAGGAAAATCAGAACATCCTGTGTTGCAGAGCAGAGAGGACCACGGACCATGGACAGATGATACAGAAATACATGTCACCCAAGGCATGATGGAGCACCAGGCAGCTACACGGCAGCCAAATCTTAAACTGAATGCGTCTTTGCCTGAACAACCCAGGCAGCTCATCCCATAGGCATAATTTGTGGGGGGTACGAGGGGTACCCGTACCCCCCACTTTTTGGACTGGGGGGTACCGTACCCCCACTTTTTGAACAATGCCAATCAGTATTTTATTATTGTGCCTTCCCAGAGATCACAGTCTCAGCCTTGCTTCGTGGTACCTTTTAGACCAAAGTTACGCCTCTGGCTCATCCCAAACACAAGTAGAAATGTGACCAGACTCTGGAATCCCACCAATTAACTGAGCTGCAACATGTAAACAGATTGCAGATGGCTAACACAAAAAAGAGAGAGGCCTGAACAAACGGCATTACCGCAGTTGACCCTACTATGTACGAATCTGTGCATCAGAGTAGACACAGTCTTAGGATAGAGTGAACGGCATATAGTATAGATCTGGCACATAGGAAATAGTTGCTCATAAAGGTACAATTATTATATGGTACAAACATTCCTTAAAGAAACGTAAATGTAAATTGTGAGGCAAGTGCAAATCTTTTAACTAACTTAGTGGCCTAGAAAAATATCAGGCCTAAGACCAGTCATCGCTGGTGCTATATAAATCAAGTCTGCAAGGTTGGTTGTTTGGTCAGTTTTCGTGCCTGGACAGAACCTGTGGATCACGCAGAAGAGTTGCCATTGGTAAATGGTAGTAATCATTAATTAGCTACACCATAATCTATCCAGTCTTACCTGAGTAACTTCTGACGTCATGTCGGCTGTATGGCCTTGACCTTGCAAGAACGCACTCCCAACATAAGTTAAGTCACCTGAAACAGACAATAATTATAAACGTAATATACAGATTTCTACGGCGTCCGAAAAGCGAAGTCGTGGGAACCAGCTTATTAAAATCCGCTTAGTCAAAACAAAACCAACATACAGGGAAGGTCTGGTTTTCGGTTCCAAGTCGAGAACTAAGGCTCGAGCAGTCTGACAAGAGTCGCACAGCTACTATGCTGCTTAGAACCAGAGAACCTGACGCAATAATGCTTTAAATTTAATTCAAGTCCAGTACAAAATCATACATGCAACATAAATATTACACTAAATGTGAACTTGTGACACTGAACGATAGCAATGTTGTCCTTTGAATGCGTGTTTAATGCGCCTAAGACTTGTAAGACTTCGAATAAATTTCGTTATAGTCAAGAAAGGTAACACCCACTGTGTTACCTTTCTCGCTTCTCGCTTAAGAAGCCCAAACCTTCTACCTACATGTTCACGAATGCCATTTGACGCAATAATGCTTTAAATTTAATTCAAGTCCAGTACAAAATCATACATGCAACATAAATATTACACTAAATGTGAACTTGTGACACTGAACGATAGCAATGTTGTCCTTTGAATGCGTGTTTAATGCGCCTAAGACTTGTAAGACTTCGAATAAATTTCGTTATAGTCAACATAAGAGTCCGCAACGAGTCACTTATTTACAGCATTAATGTCGCTTAACGTGCAGAAAACCTGAAACTTCTGACCGAAACCTGTTTTTCCTCAAAGGATACCCGGGAGTAATAGGTCAGGGCAGGTCACGTTAGGTCAGGTCAGATAGTAGGTCAAGTCATGTCGTAATCGTAATCGTAATCTCGAGACTTCTACAGGATCTGTCAGGATCGTTCCGTCATACAAAACGGTGTTTAGTTGGCAGGCCATGCATTCTGAGGTGTTTATTGAGGGGTGGCTATTATTATTATTATTGTTGTTGTTGTTGTTGTTGTTGTTGTTGTTGTTGTTGTTGTTGTTGTTGTTATTATTATTGTCATTATTATTATATTTAACAATAATGATTTAATTAGCTGAAGCGCCGTCTTAGCGTCACCACAGTATAAATAATTACCGGTACGTAATTATTTATACTGTGCACTCAGACAGAGGTGGCAGTGTCCTGGAAAGGCAGATGGCATTTCCACGTTGCAGGGCCACTGAAATCCGATATTATTATTAGGCCCTATTATTATTATTTTTTTACCCGAGGTATATGATCCCTCAGGTGCAAGATACTAATAAATTATGTTGACTCTGGAGTGGCCGTCCTGGTCAAGATTCGGGAGAACAAAAGTGCTGTGGAAGGCGACTGCATTGAAACGTTGAATTAGGCCTACAACTGACAGGCGCTGGCGCTATTATTATTATTATTATTATTATTATTATTATTATTATTATTATTATTATTATTATTATTATTATTATTATTATTATTATTATTATTATTATTATTATTATTATTATTATTATTACTATTAGGTCTATTATTATTGTTGTTATTGCTTGCAGAGTGGCTGGATAAATTCTGAACTGCGCTCGTGAATAAGTAGGTGCCCTGCGCTTGGCTTTCGAGTGGCGCTTTTGAAGATTGAAGTTTGGAGTTTACGATCAAGTGGCTGCAGTGGGCTAGGCCTAGGCTTCCCTTTTTGTCGCACCCCCTGAAATGCCATCTATTATGTTGGGAACCTCTAAGCTAGACGGTAGGCCTAGAGATAAACTCCGCCACTGTTCGTACTCTAGCTGACAGTGCCAGTCCCAAGCCTGGGCGACCGGCCCACCGGGTATTTCCCGGTGTCCCGGTGGGCCAGTCCAAGCCTGGAACTATTGTATCGCCCCATTTTGAATCTGGCATCGTTGCATAGTAGGAAGTAAGCTAAATGGCCAGGACCTTGGATTCGTCCGTAACAACGGTTGTCGATTTAAGGCCGAAGTGAAGGAAACGAACATGGATATAATAAAATAGATATGCCTATTTATAAAATAGATATGCCTATTTATATATATATATATATATATATATCTATTTATATATCCATAAAAAAGTCGAAAAAATTGTTGCGCTGAATATTTGGATTCAACCGGAATCGAACTCAGATACTCAACGCGCGCGGACAACGCTTTACACGTTGCGCCACGGCCCCCAGGGCATCAGTACGTCTTTTAACCGCCTATTTATTCGAGAAGTTCATAAACTCCTTCGTCATTGTAAAGTTATGATGTTGTAAAGCTATGCAGACTGCGTGTTTCCAAGATTTGAAAGCAGAAATTCCGTCGTCTGCTTGTTATAATTATGTAATTCTTTCTTAAATTTTGATTTTTAGGAACGTATAGGCCTACCAAGCTATAATTGCGCTCTGTGCCAAGCGTTAGGGGCCTAATATATAATCCCTCCGAATACAAATATAGCGCCCCCATATATCCACTTAACCATTATAACGACCAAAATTATTTGTGATCTCGAATATAATATTTATTACAAATATGTTCAAATGACAATTTTCAAATAAGCCCCCAAATCCCCAAGGCCTATCTATCAATATTATAGGCCTATATATATTTATATAGCGCCGTTATTTAATCGATGGTCGTTGGAGAAGCCCGATCGAAATCCTATGGGTAGCCTAACAAACCTTAAACTATTGCATAGATGATTTTAGGCAGTGCCTGATTTAGACTTGGTGAGGCTTAAGCTATAAACTTAATTGGAGGCCCTTGATAAAAAAATTACACCAGGTCTCACAAACTTGAAAACATACCATAGGCGTAATTTGTGGGGGTACGAGGGATACCCGTACCCCAATTTTTGGACTGTGATACGTACCCCGTTTTTGAACAATTCCAATCAAGATTTAATTATATTGTGCCTTCCCAGAGATCGCAGTCTCCGTCTTGCTTCGTGTATGTAAGAAATTGATGCCCCCGCTTTTTAGACCAAAATTACGACCCTGATCAGGTTCCTCATCTGTCTAGCCGCCGTCCAGTGCTTGGACTGGGCCACTGGGGCCGGTATGCGCCGTCCGGGAACCGGAGATACTTTCTGGAAATCAAGGCCGAGGCCTTTACTACCGACCGATCCGACGACACCGTTACCGCTCAGTGACTGAGAGTAACTTCTGTCGCACTGGTGTCTAATGCGCAAGTCATCAACCCACGGCACATCAATAAGCTGTAATCTAGAAGATCAGTCCACTGCAATAGAAAGGCAGCCTCTGTCCGCGGACATTTTAATAGCGCCTTTTCTGAGCGGCAACGTTACCAATCAGTCTATGCCCCTTGGCAGTAGGCCCTATCTAACCTTATCTTGGAATTTTATAGCGCCGCTCCGGCCCGGATTTAGGCATGTGCACCATGTGCCAGTGCACAGGGGCCCCACCACATAGGGGCCTCCACCACAAAGGTGCAAGACATTTTTGGACTTGTGTTTCATAACTGATTATACAATATTTCAGTAATGTGCATTGTGCACAGACACAATTTAACACAAATATCTAAAACAAAGAAACAGCTGGGTCAGAAGATAGGCCTAGTTTGTCTAGGGCATGAAGTAATGTCAAATTAGCGAAACTTTGCGTGTTTTCTTCTTCGCAAATTCTGTCACCAGATCCTCAAAGTTGATCTCACGCAGAATGTCAGCTTCTATGCTCATCAGAGCCAGATGGGACAACCGCTCATTCCCCATCGATGTGCGAAGTCCGTTCTTTATTAGTTTAATTTTTTAGAATGAACGCTCCGCACTGCAGTTACTGACCATAAGCAGAAGATACATGTAGAGTGCACGCTATCTCGACATTAGGAAATGATCCCTGAACTTGTTTCTGGAGCATCAGCCGATACATGAATTCTACATTCTGGGCTTTAATTCTGGCATACTACTAGTTCTAGATTCAATGGCTGCCAAAACGTGTGTTTAATCTTGATAACTACTGTCATGTTTCAGTATAATCTTACTCCGTATTTGTATTTGGCGTCCGCAGGAATTTTTCCAGAGAGGCAAAAATTTCTAGGGTGCAAAATTTTCTGGGGCGCTAAATTTTTGTAGGGGGATAAAATGACGTTTTTTGCATAGAATAGCTTACTTACTTCAATAATTGTTTTTTAGCATTGAAAATCGTGTTGGGACTGTTGGAATAATCATAAAATTCAAGATTTTTTTATATTTTCAAAATCCAGGGGTAAATGCCCCCCTTACCCCCTCCGGACGTCCATGGTCCTATGGGCCTCCACCACGGCGGTGCACTGGGGCCTCCACCCAGGTTAATACGGCCCTGGCGCCGCTGCTTTAATGCACTAGACATCACTCGTAACAGCTGCATGTTTGCAAAGGTCAGTCCAGTGAGATAAAGGGGCAGGCCATAAGAACATTTAAGCTTAAACAAAAAAATGAGTCAAAGCAAAACGAATAGACTCCAAGGACTTACAAGTGCTAGCAGGCTGTGGAAGTGTATTCTAGAACCTTGGCTTAGCCACAGAAATTGCATACCACCTTTGAAGGACCTGTCTTCAGTGGCGGGTTCAGGGTGCAGAGCAGTTGACTCACCATCACCAGGTTCAACGGACACGCCTTTTGTCAAATCTACCAATGCCCCGAACCCTTGCCATTTCTTTGCTCTTCTTATTTTAAAATCGTGCACCATCCTTGCTACTTTGTAGAGCAAGTGCCGGATTTAGACTTGTTGAGGCCCTAAGTTATATAAGGTTGGAGGTCACTTGTTAAAAAATTACACCAGGTCTCACAAAACTTGAAAATGTATATATACATGCCTTCTAATTATTTAATATCAAGGCATTAAGTGAAAAATTCAAATTATTTTCAAATGAATGCATTTACTCAGGCGACATGGATTTTACAACACAATTAAGCCATTTTAAAGGGTTATACAATTTCTTACATTATGCATTATACAGCACACAAAGTTTTTAAAAAGCCCTCAAACTTATAATTTTTTTCAGGCCCCTGCGGATTATGAGGCCCTAAACTTTAGCTCTTTAAGTTTTAGCTAATAGGTAAATCCGGTACTGGATGCTTGTATATAACCTCTGCTGGGGTTCAATTCTCGGCATGGCTTAGCACAATACTTGAGCAGCACTGCACGAAAGCTCTGATGTATAATCTGGAGCTATGATGGTACACAAGGAAAGTGTCATAGTTTGTTTCAGGGACATTCACGGTTCGCAGTCCTGTATTTCTGCGTTAAGTCAGGTAAGAAGACCTTAACAGTGTAGGCCTACTTAATAGGCCAAACGAGTCATCCTGAGGTATGGTGGTCTATAATGTAGCGCCCCCGATCTGTAACACGACTGCGGGTTTGAGTAGACAGCATGTAACGCTATGAACAAGTTGTTCACACATCCTGCAGATGACAGAACAATAGCTTTCCTCCAACGTATCCGACTAGACTGAAGCTCAGTGGTCAGTGACGTATATAAGGCAGGCTAAAGCTGCCAGAACTTTCTCTGCTCCCATAGAAGCCCGCTACTGATGAAACAACGCAGTAGCTACTCCAACAGCTGTGTCCATGGGCATGAACTTCACTGTGCCACTGGTGGTCAGCTTAACCTTTTCTATGCTCTGCATCCCTATAGGAAATGTTTGCTTAATGTGCGCGCACCTACAAAAGTAATATGACAGTTGAAGATGAATAAGTCAATTTTTTTTTCTTTAACCACAACTTGAACCACATACACTCCAACAGTATACGTACTGCGGGTGAACAAATTGAACTAAACATAAGCTTTAACTCAGTTCATGTGCATAAAATGCAAATACAAATTGAGCAATTTATTGGAAACAATTACGGCAAAACAGTAAAAAGTCATTATAATAGTAATGTACAAGTTGAGTCATTTTCCGGTAATATTTGAAGAAGCAAACATTTTTTTTGCAAATTACATTGATTTTTGTTTGGAGCAAATCTTTAATATTTCTGTTTCACTAATATATATTTGGTTTTGCACTAATATGTAAAATTATGAAGTTTTTAGCAAAAAGAAAATAACCCTACGAAAACGTTTGTCCACTCCGTTACTCCGTTACCAAAACACATATGAGCTATTTATATATAGTAGACAGCTTCCTACTGCGTAGTTTGACATGCCAATATGTTTTTAGTATTAATGTTTAGAAAATAAATATGAAAGAAATTACAATACAAATGATTATTTAATTCCATCACATTTTAAATTTTGTTAAGAAATTCCACTCCGTTACCGAAAGAAAAATAGGGAATATAATCAATGTAAAGTTGACTGTATTTTTTTGGCCAAATAACAAAATAAAAATCACTTGAGCCAATCTTTACCAGTGATCAAATGAACAAAAAAACATTAAAATATTTTGATGTTGTCTTAAAAATCTGGTCATAGCATCAAAATTACATAAAAAAATTACCATAAAAAGTTCCGCTCCGTTACCATCTGTCGAGAATTGTGCACAGAATGTGAAAAGTGAACTTAAGAAAAAAAAACAGTCTGCCGAAACCAGTGGCGGCGATCTTGCTTGAGAGGTGGGGGAACAAAGTCGGCCACGATCTCGTCGACGACCGTTTTTTTTAAATCTTGTCCCAAAAAATTATTTTTCCCACTTCATCTCCAAAAAATTTCCCTTTCATCTTCGAAAACAGTTGATGACCTTTTTTTAGTCCTTACTTTCGTCACTTTTTCCTTAATCACCCTTCCTTATGTCAACAACCTTATTTTTTCCGAATTCATCTCCGAAAATTTTTTGTCCTCTTCCTTTTTTCCCTTCTTTTTTCTCTTACACAATTTTATCTCTTCTATTCTTTCACTTTTGGGGGAACACTTCTGCTAAAAGACTACTTTTCTCGTCAAAATGGCACTGAAAACTCGTTTTCTCCCTCACACAGTTCCATTTGTTCACCTTTTTTGCTCTATCTTCTAAATTTGGGGGTCCGATGCATGGCGTGTCCCCCCACTCCTAAAGGTGGGGGTCTTGTCCCCCGCGACCCCCCCGGGATCGCCGCCTATGGCCGAAACAAAAATTTATTTAAAATGTCATATTTTGTTATATAAGTTGTATTAGAAATGATAATTTAAGTAGACGACGTATCCTGACAGTGGAATAAATTCTAGTACCTCAAGGGTCACATTTATGGTAACTGAGTGGACAGTTAACGGAGTGGGCAAATTGTGTATCAGCACGGTAAATATCATATTATCTCTCATGCGTCCACATTAATCGTCGGTACACTCATTATATAGCTTATAAATGTTATATTAAAAATATTATTTTAATTAAATTTATTCATAATCATTGCAAAAATGCAGTAACGGAGTGGATGTATATTAAAAAAACACATCAGGTACGTAATAAATGAAAATTTGTACGAAATTTGTCTTAGCATTCAGATCCTGTATTAAGACATACTTACTTACCTGGTACATAGATCTTCACAGAAGAGATGTGTTAAGTTGCGAGACCAAAGAACTGAAAGGGTTGTGAGATACGAGATCATTTTACATGTTAACGGAGCGGACATAATTTTCCGGGGACAAGTTAAAATATATTCTAAAAAATTATACTGAAGATTCGGTTTAGAAAATTGTTTTTAGAAATATACAATTATGTTTATTATAAAAGAAACATACACATTTTTTGGTTTAATGCAAATCATTTTGAAATTGTAGACGAATCAATATGTACTATAGCCTAGGGACGGTAACGGAGTGGAACATTTTAAATTCAAATTAAATTGTAATAAATTATTTTATTGCTCTGAATTACTTTCAAAGGTCTTAAATTGTTGACTGATCAATAACGTTTTAATCTAATCACTTAGCATGATCAGATTAGGTATTGTTTTCTGAGAAATGACCGGGGACAGCCGTATTTCCAATTTAGCCAAATACCGGGAAATGACTCGCCTACTTTGTCTCTTATTTCCTTGTTTAGAGAAAAGTTTTACTGATTTTAGACAACTATTGGAGCCATATTTCGGTAGAAGCATCGGATGCAAGAGTAATGAGATCGTAATGGTGTCGCTTCCACCTCATTGCTCATACAAGGTCAATTACTTGACCTCGCTATTTTGGACCATTGATGAATGCATACTATAGACGATGTAATGAATGAATGTAATGAAGTGTCTCAACTGTCTCAAAATATCCCCAGTAAATGACCGAATGCAGTATGAGAATTGTAGAAAAAAGACTGCGGGGTTAGACCTTGATTTACGTGGAGTTGGGGTGTGCAGTGAAGACTTTACTGTGGGGTCCTTAGAAAGATTGGGGGGTTAAACCCCCCAACCCCCAGACAATTCTCACCCTGACCGAATGACTGACACCTTGTTGTGTATAATATTCATGTAGTCGTAACTGATGGATGTTTTTAGTTGGCAGTTGATACGATATGTTACTCTGGAAGTTCGCCCTGTTCTTTGTCGTTCTTGGAGTCATGTTTTCCGGAGGCTTCCAACAGCAGCTTCCGGAAACACCTCCGCCGCAAACGATGCAAAATGAGGACGAAACAGGTAGGCATATCACGTTAATTAGATATTATGGAAATAACTAGAGCGCTAAAGTAGTTTAGATAAATTAATTTGCTGCATTGTTCTTTAGGTATTAGCCCTTAAATCCGCTGGCCAGGACTGGCAGAAGGGAAGGGAATGGAAGGGACCTGGACCGGACAGAGCTGGGGCAGAAACAGGACAGGGACTGCGCTGAAGCAGGTGCAGAGGAAAGCCTGGGGCAGGTACTGGGGTAGGGCTGGGGCTCGAGTAGGGGTTGGAGCAGGAACCGGAACCGGAAAGGGAAATATTGCATGTTAAAAGGGACATCTAGCTGAACTGGTGGGCAGGCCCGTAGCCAGAGGCAAAATAAAGACGAGGCAAATCCCCTCCCATCACCGCCCTGCCCTCCCCTCCCGTCCTCTCCGCTTCCCTATCCTTACCCCTCCTTTTCCATCCTCTGCCCATCCCTGCCTTCCCCGTCCCGTCCTATCGCCACCCTACTTCCCCTTCCCACACTTATCCCATCCACTCCTCAGCCCCTTCCCTTTAAGTGGGGACTGTGGAGTTCCGGGGGTATCACCTCCGGAAAATTTCTTTTACTGTAGACGCTCGTAGGTGAGTTTTAGAGCATTTTAAAGTCAACAAAAGCAGCATGCTGTAATGCCTAAATATGTTTTGGAATGTTCTGTAAAAGCCTGTCTGCAACTATTATCATACCTTAAGCCGAAGCAAGTTTTTGAAGTAAACATTACATTTTGTGGATTAAATTTTCTTGCAGGACTTTGTGTTGTTCAACTTGTTTTAACTTCTAAGGTGTATTAACACATTTCAGTTAACTACATAACAAACACTATTCAAGTTGTGTTACACATAAGAACGTATACATAATGTAACCAAATAAAAAGTTAGTTCTTAATATTCGACAAAAAAACCATAAACGTAGTCGTTTCATAGGTTCAATGTCGACTCATCACGATCTTGTTCTGTAGCCGACTAAGTCTTCTAATCCTAGCTTACTTGAAGTCAGGGGCGTAACTTTGGTCTAAAAAGTGGGGGATACCAATTTCTTCTCCACTTTCGTTTTCGCATGAAGACCATTTTGGACATATTACCGTGCCAGTATTCTCATTAATTTTTTGGGTCAATACAAGTACTTTCGTATTTTTGTGGAATATACTCCTCACTCTGTCTACATACACGAAGCAAGGCAGAGACTGCGAACTCTGGGAAGTCACATTAATAAAATATTGACTGGCATTGTTTAAAAAGTGGGGGGTACGGTACCCCTCAGTCCAAAAAGTGGGGGGTACGGGTACCCCTCGTACCCCCCACAAATTACGCCTATGCTTGAAGTTATTTCTTAAACTTAATAATTAGGATTTAAAAACAGTTGGCTAATCTTTTAATTATGTTCGATAACCTAAACCTACGAAAGAAAGCAAAATGACGATTTGAAATTGTATAGGTTGGCTCCATAGTTACCTAGAATGCGTTCCTACATGTAAAGGTCGGCAGAGGTGACTTATTAATATTATTTATACCAGATGCTTGTAGAAGAAGTCAGACAAGGTAATCGTAATCGTAATCTCCAAACTTCTAAAGTGCCACTCGAAGGCCAAGCGCAGGGCACCAGCCTATTCAAGAGCGCTACATCATATCAGAGGAGGTTTTCCAGAGAGTGGTCCAAAAGAGGTCCGAATCCGGTTCCAGAGAGCCAGATCAACAGAGGAGGCAGGGCAGCTGTTAAGGCGGGTGTCGTTTAGGGCGAGAATTGGAAAGCGGAGGATCAAATGAGTCAGGGTAGGAGCAGTGATGGGCACTAAACAATTTTTTTTAGTTAAACTAAAACTATTTTCCAACTAAAAAAAATTAGTTTAACTAAAGTTGGCAACTGATTTTTGAAATTAGTTAACTAAACTTAAAAAAAGTAGTTAAACTTTTTCCAACTTTTTTCCAACTTTTTACGACAAACATTTTTACAATAAAAGACGTTAAGTGAACTGTAATAATGCAAAGCGTCAATGACAATTTCACCTTCAAACCATGAAATGTGTGCTGTTCTTGCATACAGTTACATGTGTACTGTAAGTAGTGTATGAATTTGAAAACACACGCTGTTAATGCTAAAACTATACAGTGTTAAAATGTTTTTTTGCTGACAGTGTTCAATGTTCACTGTGGAAAAATAGTTGCATATTGCTGATTTTTTTAGTTAAACTTTTTAGTTAGCAACCAGAGGCGTAACTTTAGCCTAAAAAGTGGGGGGTACCAATACCTTGGTCTAAAAAGTGGGGGGTACCAATTTCTTCTCCACTTTCGTTTTTTGCATGATAACCATTTTGAACATATTCCCTGTCAGTATTCTCATTAATTTTGGCTCACGATTTACCTGTGTATCTAAGCACTTTCATACTTTTGGCGGAGATTGAGTTATCTGGGAAGTCACAATAATAAAATATTGATTGGCATTGTTTAAAAAGTGGGGGGTACAGTACCCCCCAGTCCAAAAAGTGGGGGGTACGGGTACCCCTCGTACCCCCCACAAATTACGCCTATGTTAGCAACTAAAAAAATTTAGTTAAACTATGGTTTTAACTAAACTATTTTTTTTAGTTAAACTTCTTCCTTAACTAAATTTTTTTAGTTAAACTAAAAGTTAGCAACTTTTTAGTTAACTATTGCCCATCACTGGGTAGGATACTTGAAAAGGTGATACTTCAGTTTTCAGTGGAAAACCCGGGAATTGTTGATGAGGAGGAGGATGAAGGACGGGTTGCAATGATGGAAGAACAGAGAATCTACGGAATTCAGATAGGAGATCGTTCCAGAGGCGTGGTGCTGTGTTGGATATGGCTCGGTTGGAGAACTTGAGATGAGTAGTAGGCCTAAGTGCAGGCGGTCGAGAAAGACAGATATGAGGATGATCGGGTGGGGCGGGTTGCCTGGATGGTGAAGAGATCACGGAGGTATACTTGGGCTGGGAATATTGTAGGGAGTCGTAGGTTAGTGATAAGACTTTGAAGTCGATTCGCTCTGGGATTTTTAGCCAAGGAGTGATTTGAGGATGGGAGTGATATGATGATGTCTGGACGTTCTATTGTGACCGTTCTTACTAGTGAGTTTTGGATTAGTTGCAAACGCATGATCATTTGGGTGGATTCAAAGTTGAGAAAGAGGGAATTGCAGTAATCAAGCTTTGAATGAACAATGGAAGTAGCAATGGTGGAGTCAGTTTGAAGGTCGAGCATGGGGCCGGATGCGTCAGAGGTCACGAATGTGCATGAAGCAGGATCGCGAGAGGTTGGAGATGTGCTTAGAGCAGAGGCGTAACTTTGGTCTAGAAAGTGGGGGTTAGGCTTACCAAATTTCGCATTGTTTCCCCTTCAAGACTGTTAAATAATTATAATAGCGCCCAATGAATCTATATTTGGCGCCATTTATGCGCAATTCCGAATAATGATGATGATGATGATGATGATGATGAGGATGATGATGATGATGATAATAATAATAATAATAATAATAATAATAATAATAATAATAATAATAATAACAACAATAAAATAAATATAATAGGCCCTTAATATTGATAATAATAAATATATTAACAATAACAATAATAATTATATAATAATACTGACAATAATAGTAATAATAATAATAATAATAATAATAATAATAATAATAATAATAATAATAATAATAATAATAACAATAACAATAATAATAATAATTTAAAATTACTAACAATAAACGTTTTCATTATTGAAGAGACGTGTTTCGATCATAATTGAAGTGACGTAACAAAAGGGCTTTATTCTCTAAATTTAAACTTAACATTTTATAGACTTTTTCATAATTGAAGTGACGTAACAAAGGATTTTATTGTCTTAATCTAAAAATTCTAATTATAGACGTCAAAATCAATTCAAATCAAATCAATTTATTGTTCCCAGAAACAAAACAAAATGGACAACATGAAACTACAGTAAATAGAATTTCACAAACATAGTGCAGATTGTTGCAGAAGTTTATCTATGAAGAGATGGTATGAGGGAGCAAAAGGCACACCCGAAGGGACAAGTCCCGCTGAATAGGGGCCTAATTGCATTAACTGTATAGCAAAACTTGCAAATTATTGTCGAGAACTAAATGGACGGCAGGGGAATTCCATCCCTACTCAACTAAATCAAGAAAATGAAACAAAAACAGAAAGAACCAAAAAATCAAGTGCTAACAAAACTAAGCACCGTTATGAGAACACAAGAACAACAAGGCACTGCCAAGTCAGAGAACATTCAGTATAACAAGCATTACACCTTGTAATTGTATCAGGCAGTAGGCTATATCAGTGGTGTTGTAACTAATGTGGTTTCTAACAAAAAAACACTCCTCCCCCTCTACCCTCGCTCCTGTTTCTGTATATGAAAGTATAGTCTGGAATATAAATTGAGTCAGCCGTATACTGCGACAGTTCAAATGTATGATTGTGAACGAGTGAGAGGCATTTAGAAATTTGTGGGAAAGTTGTGTTTTGACGTGTTTTCTTATTCGAAATGACGTAGGCCTACGTAACAATTGCTAGTCTTTTATTCTCTAACTCAGTGCTTCCCAACCTTTTTTCAACCACGGCACCCTTTCTAAGAACCGTTCACCAGAGGGCACATTGCATTTATGGTAATTATATAATATATATATATATATATATATATATATATATATTGTTGTGAGTGGCCTTCGGCCATCCCACCATTATCATCACCACGTGCACTTTCTAACCTTAGTTAAGACGCACCTCGTTTGAAGCTAAAAGTAGGATGGTCTCGTTGGCTATAAATAGCAGTGTTCTTGTGTCTACAGGGAGACCGGTTTTAGTTAAGTAAGGCGTAAGTCGTGCACTGGTTGTGTCACGCTTGTAAGTACCCTTTGTGGTCGTTTCCGAGAGTGTACCCTACGTGGTCGCTATACTCATGTTTAATTGCAGGTTCTCGAGTTGTATCTTCCTTTGTGGAGTTTGTGCAGGCGTCTTCTCACGTTTGGTTTTGTCTCGTATGTGTGAGTATCGTTTCAATTATGTACATAGTGTAAATATACGTTTTATCAATATTGCGAAAGTCTTCGTTTTTCTTGTCATTTCTCGTATCATTCTAACTCACATTTCACCTCTAGACTAACAAGCTAACAATATATATATATATATATATATATATATATATATATATATATATATATATATATATATATATTAGGGTGTGTCTTAAAATTAAAGTTTCAAAATTAATATCGGCCAGGTTGTTTTTGTGTTCCACCTTGAGAAACATTAACATTTGCCAAATTATATGAAAATCGGAATATATTTAGAACTCGCGCAAAGCCCCGGAAGAATTATCACATAGAAAACAATTGTTAATGTAATACATTGTAATTTTCAAAGATCCAAACAATTTCAACACTTAGACATAAAAAATAAGGCGAAAGCAAAAGAAGAACTCAGCTATTTGTCGTTTAGGCCTATTTATTCTCTTTAGTGCTTTGGGAATTTGTTTCGATGGTTCTCGACCATGTGCAGATCAAATTGCTACTCTTCCTCATTTCGGACCAGGGTTTCGTTGAAGGACTGCATAGCCCACTCCTTTTTCCACTCTTAAGACGGATATTATGTCTTTTGCCTCACTATATACGATAGTTCTGACTGACTCTGGGCATTTATATAACGCTTGTTGGAGTCTCTGACGGCATGCGACTATCTAGCCAGACTCAACGATCGTGAATAAGCTGGAGCGTGTGCTTGGCTTTTGAGGAGCGCTCTAGAGATTTGGAGTTTACGATTACGACCTTGTCTTTGCTGCTAGCGTTGTGTATAACTCTTGGAACGATTTTGCTTCGCCAATTTTCCTTTGTTTTGCGTTCGGCATTTCGTTGATATTTGTCTTTGAGGCGAACTGTGTGATCCACAAGAGACCCGTACCCCCACTCTTTGGACTGGGGGTACAGTACCCATCAGCGCATCTGACACAATGCCAAGAACATATACTGCGAAAGTATTCGTTAATGTTGCAAATGAAGTTAGATTTGTAGTTGAAGAGAACTCAAAGTTCAGGATCACAAAGTTCAGGATCACAAGCAGAATGTTCACCAAATTAACACCGTAAAATATCTTTAAGATAATTTGATACTGAATGAGCCATCGGTGAAAATTAAATGCTCCAACGATGCTCTCACGTCATGTAAATCCATTCTGCGAAGGCCACAGGTGAACCTATTCACAGGTGAACCTATTCAGGTGAACATATTCACAGGTGAACCTATTCACAGGTTCCCATTTGTTGAAGCCAATTGACTTTCTATACACAGAATTACCACATGCGACCAGTTCATCTTCCTGCCTTATGCCGTTCTTAACAGCAGAAGAAGCATCAGTAGCTTAATTGGCGAGATAAATGGATAAGCTTATTAAGGCCATGTACATAGATACCGATCGAGGCAGAAGCAGAGAAGATTGTCTAACAATCTCCAGAATCTTCTCACGCGCATCCTGAACATCCTGTTCATGGGCGTCCGAAGGAAATTTTTTTGGGGGAGATTTCTTTAGAGAGGGCACAATTTTTGTAGGGGGAGCAGTGACGTTTTTGCATAGAATGAACACAGAACACATGAGAACTTTAAAAATATATAATGGTCAATGACTTACCTAAATAATTGTTTTTTTTGCGTTGAAAATCGTGTTGGAACTGTTGTAATACTCATAATAATCAAAAGATTTTATTTTTTTAAATGTTTGCAAAATCCAGAGGGGGGAATGCTCGTTGCCCTCCGGACGCCCATGCTCCTGTTGTAGTTCTTCATTGTACAGTAGAGATAACAGGCAATTTCTTTAGAGAGGGCACAATTTTTGTGCCAAACCGTACAAGCTAATCGTGTAGCGAATGTAGCAAACTTCATTTGCTTGGCCTCGGCTTATATGAAGACGACTGGTCGTTCCTTTCCGCTCGTCTGATACTCCACTCATGCCACGTGTTATAGTTTGTAGTTCGCTAGAGGGCGCTAGCGGAACAGAACTATCAGTTCTTCTATCTCAGAACAATTGAAGTTACCTTACAGAAGCTACAAGCGTCGTACCAGCAACAGCCAAGCAAGATACCAATTAAGCTTGGCAATTTGTAGGCAAGTTTAAGTCAACTTGAAGGCAATTTGTAGGCAAGCTGAAGTCAACTAAAAGGCAATTTGTAGGCAAGCTGAAGTCAACTGGAAGGCAATTTGTAGGCAAGCTGAAGTCAACTGGAAGGCAATTTGTAAGCAAGCTGAAGTCAACTGGAAGGCAATTTGTAGGCAAGCTGAAGTCAACTGGAAGGCAATTTGTAGGCAAGCTGAAGTCAACTGGAAGGCAATTTGTAAGCAAGCTGAAGTCAACTGGAAGGCAATTTGTAGGCAAGCTGAAGTCAACTGGAAGGCAATTTGTAGGCAAGCTGAAGTCAACTGGAAGGCAATTTGTAGGCAAGCTGAAGTCAACTGGAAAGCAATTTGTATGCAAGTGTCTGGCAAGCAGTAAATTATACAAAGGGTAAAAGATAGAACTAAAAATTCATTATGAATATTAATCTTATTTTGTACTAATAACGATGCTAACTGATCCTAAATAATCATGGAATTTGACAATTGCTTGCATTTAATCCTAATATTTGAAACTGATGCTGACAAGCAGAGCTATCTACTCCCAATCATGTTCTGTTTGGATAGTTCAGGTCTTTAATCTATCCATTAGGCTACCATGTCCAAGAATTGCAAGGATGACAGAACAAAAAAAGAAAGGAAGAAAAACAGAAAGTATGACAGAGTCTTAACAGAACAGATCACAATGTGATCAATGGCATGCACAGAAACAAAATTAAAAAAATTAAAAAAATTAAAAAAATTCAAAATTCAAATATATTTGACCAATTAATTTTTTTAACATCTTAAAACAAACCAATTAAAATACATATGTGAGCAAGTTTTTGGTCCAAAAATAAATTCACAACAGTCATTGAGCAAAACAGACATTTTAAAAAGCAACAAATAATTGAAACACTTTTTCACAAACTACAAATAGTATCAGCAGATTACAAATGATCAGTATGAAAAACCACCTCTTGGTAACAGTTCACTTCTGTTTAACAGTTTTCAATATCTGTTTTCTGATGTCAAGAATAACACAGAAAGTTTCATGAAGCACAAGGAATCAATCAATGCTTCAGACAGTTAACCTAATCTGATTACGGTGTGGGTAAAAGTGCAGCAAAAAGTAAAAGCGCCTGAGGAAAGGGGAGAAGGTGGAACTGAAGTTAAAGCCCAAAATTTAGCCCTAGCCCTAAACTTAAAGATCATCCCGAAGTAAAGTGGAGAAGGTGGACAATAACAGACCAGTAGACAATGCCTAAATTTAACCCTAACCCTACACCTAAAGATCATTCCGAAGCCAAAATACACCCCCAAACGTCCTTCCTATCTTGAAAGCCAGCAGACAGCTGCAGTTTATGACTGACATAATAGCAACAACAAAGACAACAGCACGGACAACAACCACCACAACACCCAAATGAATACAAGCAAAAAAGGCAACACAAGTGATGGTGACAATGGGTAACTAAAAATATTTTTTATGGATAACTTGTCAACATTTCGAGTAGAAAATAGAAGTTGCCTTACAGAACTTGGTTGTTTCTGCTGGCATTAAAGTAATCCTTTATAAACCTTTTCTTTTAAAGTAATCCTTATTTCTTTTTACAAACTATTTCTTTTAAAGTAATCCTTTAACCTTCATAAACTTTTACCTTTAAAAGCAATACTTTAATCTCAATAAAGTTTTTCACTGAAAGTAATCCTTCAATCTCAATCAAATTTTTCTTTGAATGCAATCCGTTAATCTTAACACACTTTTTAAAAGTAACCCTTTTTCTTTATAGACTTTCTTTTAAAGTGATCCATTAACCTCAATGAACTTTTTCTTTTGAATGCAACAACCGGTGGTGTTGTTCATGTATAGGTTCCGTCGTTTTGGAACACTTTACCGTTGTTATTAACACGTCTTCCATCATTGACCAATTTAAAAATAAATTAAAAGCATATTTATAAAGGCTCTATAACTGCAACAATCAACCGTTTCTATAACCCGCTAATTACCTTTAGAAAAGTGGTCACGAGCTCACTATCAGCTGTCTTGCTTGACTGTAAACTATTTCTATTCAAATGGTAAGAGATGGTTATGTACCGGTACTGTCTTATTTATGGAATGCACAACATTGCACATCTGTAGGACCAACAGCCAAACCTAACTGCTGATTAATTCTTCAAGTAATGCCGAGAGGCTGGCTATATGTGTTGCTTGTGCTATGGCGTTTGAACGTTTGAAGTCAGACGTTTGCAGCACATGTCTCCAAGTGTGTTTATGTATTCTGTCTTTTCTTACTGTCCATTGCCCACCGTAGTGTATGTGTCTGTGTCTCTTCTTATGTGTCTAAGTGCCTTTAAATGTCCGTCTGTTCTTATTACTGTCCATAGAAAATATCATAAATAAATGCAAAAAATGTATGAATCTAATGAGAACAATTTCTGGTTTACACTGGGGAGCTTAAAAGAAGGCCCTGCTCAAGATATATAAAGCCTAATTCGACCTGTAATTGAATATGGAGAAGTAGCCTATGCCTCTACTTCGAATAATCATTTGAGTAAATTAGGATCAATTCAAACTGAAGCATTGAGACTCGGCTGTGGGGCTACTAAGGGAACTACGGCTATGGCACTTCAAAATGAATGTGGTGAACCTACTTTACATTATATGACACTTGCTGCAAAACAATGTTTAGCTTGCATCAAAAATCATCTGAATGCAATACATGTATAATAAACTTTATTACATGTATTACATTATGCTGTTAAACAATGAACTGTTTTGACACCTTTAAATGGTGTCTTTTCAACTCTAAATTCTATGTTTTTACTGTATTCTACATAATTTTGAATTGTTCAACGGCCTATGTCATACGAATGGAACTATTGTCAACGGCCTACGTCAGATATTGTAAACGTACAACGGCCTATGTCAAATGAATTGAATTGTTGTAAACGGCCAATGCATTGTATTGTACTGTATTGTACATAATTTTGAATTATCGTCAACGGATTATGTCATATGAATTAAATTGTCATCAACAGAGTATGTGTTGTATAGTACCGTATTGTACTTACTTTTCAATTGTCGGCAATGGCCTATGTCATATGAATTGATTGTCGTCAACGGCCTATGTCAGATATTGTAAACTTACAACGGCCCATGTCATATGAATTGAATTGTCGTCACCGGCCTATGTATTGTATTGTACGGTACTGTACATGATTTTGAATTGTCGTCAACGGCCCATGTCATGTGAAATGAAATGTCGTCAACGGCCTACGTCAGATATTGTAAACTTACAACAGCCGATGTCATACGAATTGAATTGTCGTCAACGGCCTATGTCAAATTTTGTAAACTTACAACGGCCTATGTCACATGAATTGAATCGTCGTCAATAACCTATGAATTGTATTGTACTGTATTGTACACAATTTTGAATTGTCGTCAACGGCCTATGTCACAAGAATAGAATTGTCGTCAACGGCCAATGTGTTGTATAGTACCGTATTGTACATAATTTTGAATTGTCGACAACAGCCTATGTCATATGAATTGAATTGTCGTCACCTGCTGAGACTATGAGCACAATACAAATGCATTTGATACAATACAATAACATTTGATAAAATACAACTGCATTTGATACAATACAATACAATTACATTTGATACAATACAACTGCATTTGATACAATACAACAGAACTCCTTTTGATACAATACAATACAACTGCATTTGATACAATACAATACAACTGCATATGATACAATACATTACAACTGCATTTGCTACAATACAATACAACTGCATTTGATACAATACAATACAACTGCATTTGATACAATACAGTACAACTGCATTTGATACAATACAATACAGCTGCATTTGATACAATACAGTACAACTGTATTTGATACTGCCGTGCTTCCAAAGTTCAGAAATCCCACACGACCATACAACAGAAAGGGCTACGGCCTATGTCAGATATTCCAAACTTACAACAGCCTATGTCATATGAATTGAATTGTCGTCAACGGCCTATGTATTCTATTGTACCGTATTGTGCATAATTTTGAATTCTAGTCAACGGCCTATGTCATATGAATTGAACTGTCGTCAACGGCCTATTTCTGATATTCTAAACTTACAACGGCCCATATCATATGAATTGAATTGTCGTCAACGGCCAATGTCACATGAATTGAACTGTCGTCAACGGCCTACGTCAGATATTGTAAACGTACAACAACCTATGTCAAATGAATTGATTTGTCGTAAACGGCCTATTTATAGTATTGTACTGTACTGTACATAATTTGGAATTGTCGTCAACGGCTTATGTCATATGAATTGAATTGTAAGTCAGATATTGTAAACCTACAACGGCCAATGTCATATGAATTAAATTGTCATCAACAGAGTATGTGTTGTATAGTACCGTATTGTACATAATTTTCAATTCGGCAACGGCATATGTCATATGAATTGAATTGTTGTCAACGGCCTACGTGTTGTATTGTGCTGCATTGTACATAATTTTGAATTGTTGTCCACGGCCTATGTCATATGAATTGAATTGTCGTCAACGGCCTATGTCAAATATTGCAAACTTACAACGGCCTATGTCACATGAATTGAATTATCGTCAACGGCCTGTATCAGATGTTGTAAACTTACAACGGCATATGTCACATGAATTGAATTGTCGTCAGCGGCCAATGTATTGTATGTACTGTATTGTACATAATTTTGAATTGTCGCCAATGGCCTATGTCATATGAATTGAACTGTCGTCAACGGCCTATGTCAGATATTGCAAACTTACAACGGCCTATGTCACATGAATTGAATTATCGTCAACGGCCTGTATCAGATGTTGTAAACTTACAACGGCATATGTCATATGAATTGAATTGTCGTCAGCGGCCAATGTATTGTATGTACTGTATTGTACATAATTTTGAATTGTCGCCAATGGCCTATGTCATATGAATTGAACGGTCGTCAACGGCCTATGTCAGATATTGCAAACTTACAACGGCCTATGTCATATGAATTGAATTGTTCTAAACAACCTATGTATTGTATGTACTGTATTGTACATAATTTTGAATTGTCGTCAACAGCCTAAGTCACATGAATTGAATTGTCGTCAACGGCCTATGTAAGATATTGTAAACCTACAATGGCCTATGTCATATGAATTGAATTGCCGTCAACGATCTACGTATTGTATGTACTGTATTGTACACAATTTTGATTCGTCGTCAACGGCCTATGTCATATGAACTGAATTGTCGTCAACGGCCTATGTCAGATATTGTAAACCTACAACGGCCAATGTCTTTTATTGAACCGTATTGTACATAATTCTGAATTGTCGTATACGGCCAATGTCATATGAATTGAATTGTTGTCAACGGCCTATGTATTGTATTGTACTGCATTGTACATGATTTTGAATTGCCGTCAACGGCCCATGTCATACAAATTGAATTCTCGTCAATGGCCTATGTAAGATTTTGTAAACTTACAATGGCCTATGTCATATGAATTGAATTGTCGATTTGTCGTCAACGGACTATGCATTGTATTGTACTCTATTGTAAATAATTTTGAATTGTTGTTAACGGCTTATGTCAGCTATTGTAAACTTACAACGGCCTATTTCACATGAATTGAATTATCGTCAACGGCCTGTATCAGATGTTGTAAACTTACAACGGCATATGTCATATGAATTGAATTGTCGTCAGCGGCCAATGTATTGTATGTACTGTATTGTACATAATTTTGAATTGTCGCCAATGGCCTATGTCATATGAATTGAACTGTCGTCAACGGCCTATGTCAGATATTGCAAACTTACAACGGCCTATGTCATATGAATTGAATTGTTCTAAACAACCTATGTATTGTATGTACTGTATTGTACATAATTTTGAATTGTCGTCAACAGCCTAAGTCACATGAATTGAATTGTCGTCAACGGCCTATGTAAGATATTGTAAACTTACAATGGCCTATGTCATATGAATTGAATTGCCGTCAACGGTCTACGTATTGTATGTACTGTATTGTACACAATTTTGAATCGTCATCAACGGCCTATGTCATATGAACTGAATTGTCGTCAACGGCCTATGTCAGATATTGTAAACTTACAACGGCCTATGTCTTTTATTGAACCGTATTGTACATAATTCTGAATTGTCGTATACGGCCAATGTCATATGAATTGAATTGTTGTCAACGGCCTATGTATTGTATTGTACTGCATTGTACATGATTTTGAATTGCCGTCTACGGCCCATGTCATACAAATTGAATTCTAGTCAATGGCCTATGTAAGATTTTGTAAACTTACAACGGCCTATGTCATATGAATTGAATTGTCGATTTGTCGTCAACGGACTATGCATTGTATTGTACTCTATTGTAAATAATTTTGAATTGTCGTTAACGGCATATGTCAGATATTGTAAACTTACAACGGCCTATTTCACATGAATGGAATTGTCGTCAACGGCCATGTATTGTACTGTAATGTATTATACAAAATTTTGAATTGTCGTCAACGCCCTGTCACATGAATTGAATTGTCGTCAACGGCCAATGTATTGTACTCTATTGTGAATAATTTTGAATTGTCGTCAACGGCCAATGTTAGATATTGTAAACTTAAACGGCCTATGTCATGTGAATTGAACTGCCGTGAACGGTCTATGTATTGTATGTACTGTATTGCACATAATTTTGAATTGTCGTCCACGGCTTATGTCTTATGAATTGAACTGTCGTCAACGGGCTATGTCAGATATTTTAAACTTACAACGGCCTATCTCATATGAATTGAATTGTCGTCAACGACCAATGTCATATGAATTGAATTGTCGTCAACAACCTATGTATTTTATGCACTGTATTGTACACAATTTTGAATTGTCGTCAACGGCCCATGTCATACAAATTGAATTGTCGTCAACGACCTATGTAACATTTTAGAAACTTACAACGGCCTATGTCATGTGAATTGAATTGTCGTCAACGGCCTATGTCAGATATTGTAAACATACAACGGCCTATGTCATATGAATTGAAATGTCGTCAACGGCCTACGGCAGATATTGTAAACCTACAACAGCCTATGTCATACGAATTTAATTGTCGTCAACGGCCAATGAATTGCATTGCACTGTATTGTACATAATTATGAATTGTCGTCAACGGCCTATGTCATATGAATTGAATTGTCGTCAGCGGTCTATACCAAATATTGTAAACTTAGAACGGCCTAGGTCGTATGAACTGAATTGTCGTCAACGGCCTATGTGTTGCATAGTACCGTATTGTACATAATTTTGAATTGTCGTCAACAGCCTATGTCATATGAATTCAATTGTCTTCACCTGCTGAGACTATGAGCACAATACAACTGCATTTTACACAGTACAATACAATTACATTTGATACAATACAACTGCATTTGATACAATACAATACAATTACATTTGATACAATACAACTGCATTTGATACAATACAACACAGCTGCATTTGATACAATACAATATAACTGCATTTGATACAATACATTACAACTGCATTTGATACAATACAATACAACAGCATTTGATACAATACAATACAACTGCATTTGATACAATACAATACAGCAGTATTTGATATTGCCGTGCTTCCAAAGTTCAGAAATCCCACACGACCACACAACAGAAAGGGCTACGGCCTATGTCAGATATTCCAAACTTACAACGGCCTATGTCATATGAATTGAATTGTCGTCAACGGCCTATGTATTGTATTGTGCATAATTTTGAATTCTAGTCAACGGCCTATTTCGTATTAATCGAACTGTCGTCAACCGCCTATTTCTGATATTGTAAACTTACAACGGATTATATCAAATGAATTGAATTGTCGTCAACGGCCTATTTATTCTATTGTACTGTACTGTACATAATTTTAAATTGTCGTCCACGGCTAATGTCACATGAACTAAACTGTCGTCAACGGCCTATGTCAGATATTTTAAACTTACAACGGCCTATCTCATATGAATTGAATTGTCGTCAACGACCTGTATCATATGAATTGAATTGTCGTAAACGGCCTATGTATTGTATGTAATCTACTGTACATAATTTTCAACTGTCGTCAACGGCTTATGTCATATGAATTGAACTGTCGTCAACAACCTATGAATTGTATTGTACTGTATTGTACACAAATTTGAATTGTCGTCAACGGCCTATGTCATATGAATTGAATTATCGTCAACGGCCTATGTGTTGTATAGTACCGTATTTTACATAATTTTGAATTGTCGGCAACAGCCTATGTCATACGTATTGAATTGTCGTCAACGGCCTATGTCAGATATTGTAAACTTAAAACGGCCTACGTCATATGAATTGAATTGCCGTCAACGGCCTATGTATTGTATGTACTGTATTGTACATAATTTTGAATTGTCGTCCACGGCTTATGTCATACAAATTGAACTGTCGTCAACGGCCTATGTCAGATATATTAAACTTCCAACGGCCTATCTCATAGGAATTGAATTGTCGTCAACAACCTATGTCATATGAATGGAATTGTCGTCAACAACCTATGTATTGTATGTACTGTATTGTACACAATTTTGAATCGTCGTCAACGGCCTATGTCATATGAACTGAATTGTCGTCAACGGCCTATGTCAGATATTGTAAACTTACAACGGCCAATGTCTTTTATTGAACCGTATTGTACATAATTCTGAATTGTCGTATACGGCCAATGTCATATGAATTGAATTGTTGTCAACGGCCTATGTATTGTATTGTACTGCATTGTACATGATTTTGAATTGCCGTCAACGGCCCATGTCATACAAATTGAATTCTCGTCAATGGCCTATGTAAGATTTTGTAAACTTACAACGGCCTATGTCATATGAATTGAATTGTCGATTTGTCGTCAACGGACTATGCATTGTATTGTACTCTATTGTAAATAATTTTGAATTGTCGTTAACGGCTTATGTCAGATATTGTAAACTTACAACGGCCCATTTCACATGAATGGAATTGTCGTCAACGGCCATGTATTGTACTGTAATGTATTATACAAAATTTTGAATTGTCGTCAACGCCCTGTCACATGAATTGAATTGTCGTCAACGGCCAATGTATTGTACTCTATTGTGAATAATTTTTAATTGTTGTCAACGGCCAATGTTAGATATTGTAAACTTAAACGGCCTATGTCATGTGAATTGAACTGCCGTGAATTGTATGTACTGTATTGCACATAATTTTGAATTGTCGTCCACGGCTTATGTCTTATGAATTGAACTGTCGTCAACGGGCTATGTCAGATATTTTAAACTTACAACGGCCTATCTCATATGAATTGAATTGTCGTCAACGACCAATGTCATATGAATTGAATTGTCGTCAACAACCTATGTATTTTATGCACTGTATTGTACACAATTTTGAATTGTCGTCAACGGCCCATGTCATACAAATTGAATTGTCGTCAACGACCTATGTAACATTTTAGAAACTTACAACGGCCTATGTCATGTGAATTGAATTGTCGTCAACGGCCTATGTCAGATATATTAAACATACAACGGCCTATCTCATAGGAATTGAATTGTCGTCAACAACCTATGTCATATGAATGGAATTGTCGTCAACAACCTATGTATTGTATGTACTTATTGTACATATTTTGAATTGTCGCCAACGGCCTATGTCATATGAATTGAATTGTCGTCAACGGCCTATGTAAGATATTGTAAACTTCCAACGGCCTATCTCATATGAATTGAATTGTCGTCAACGACCTATGTCATATGAATCGAATTGTCGTCAACGGCTTATCTACTGTACGTACTGTGTTGTACATAATTTTGAATTGTCGTCAACGGCCTATGTAATATGAATTGAATTGTCGTCAACAACCTGTGTATTGCATGTACTGCATTGTACATAATTTTGAATTGTCGCCAACAACCTAAGTCATATGAATTGAATTGTCGTCAACGGCCTATGTAAGATATTGTAAACTTACAACGGCCTATGTCATATGAATTGAATTGTCGTCAACAGCATACGTATGGTGTGTACTCTATTGTACATAATTTTGAATTGTCGTCAAGAGCCTATGTCATATGAATTGAATTGTCGTCATCTGCTGAGACTATGAGTACAATACAACTGTATTTGATATAATACAATACAATTAAATTTGATACAATACAACTGCATTTGATACAATAGAATACAACTGCATTTGATACAATACAATACAACTGCATTTGATACAATACAACTGCATTTAATACAATACAATAAAACTGCATTTGATACAATACAACTGTATTTGATATAGCCATCCTTCCAGAGTTCAGAAATCCAACACTACCATACAACAGAAAGGGCTACGACATATGTCAGATATTCTAAACTTATAGCGGCCTATGTCACTTGAATTGTATTGTCGTCAACAACCTATGAATTGTTTTGCACTGTATTGTACACAATTTTGACTTGTCGCCAACGGCCAATGTCATATGAATTGAATTGTCGTCAACGGCCTATGTGTTGCACAGTACCGTATTGTACATAATTTTCAAATGTCGTCCACGGCTTATGTCATATGACCTGAACTGTCGTCAACGGCCTATGTCAGATATTTTAAACTTCCAACGCCCTATCTCATATGAATTTAATTGTCGTCAACGACCTATGTCATATGAATGGAATTGTCGTCAACAACCTATGTATTGTATGTACTGTATTGTACATAATTCTGAATTGTCGCCAACGGCCTATGTCATATGAATTGAATTGTCATCAACGGCCTATGTCAGATACTGTAAACTTACAACGGCCTATGTCATATGAATTGAATTGTCATCAACGGCCTACGTATTGTATTGTGCTGTATTAGTACATAATTTTGAATTGTCGTCAACAGACTATGTCATATTAATTGAATTGTTGTCACCTGCTGAGACTATGAGTACAATACAACTGCATTTTATACAAAACAATACAATTACATTTGATACAATACAACTGCATTTGATACAATACAATACAACTGCATTTGATACAATACAATACAACTGCATTTGATACAATACAATACAACTGCATTTGATACAGTACAACTGTATTTGATATTGCTGTCCTTCCAAAAGTTCAGAAATCCAACACGACCATACAACAGAAAGAGTTACGGTCTATGTCAGATATTACAACGGAATATGTCATATGAACTGAATTGTCATCAATAGCCTATGTGTTGTATAGTACCGTATTGTACATAATTTTCAATTGTCGGCAACGCCCCATGTCATAGGAATTAGATTATCGTCAATGGCCTATGTCGGATATTGCAAACTTACAACGGCCTATGTCACATGAATTGAATTATCGTCACCGACCTATATCAGATATTGTAAACTTACAACGGCCTATGTCGTATGAATTGAATTGTCGTCAACGGCCTATGTCAGATATTGTAAACTTACAACGGCCCATGTCATATGAATTGAATTGTCGGCAACGGCCTACGTCTTTTATTGTACCGTATTGTACATAATTCTGAATTGTCGTATACGGCCAATGTCATATGAATTGAACTGTCGTAAACGGCCTATGTATTGTATGTACTGTATTGCACATAATTTTAAATTGTCGTCCACGGTTAATGTCATAAGAATTGAACTGTCGTCAAAGGCCTATGTCAGATATTGCAAACTTACAACAGCCTATGTCAAATGAGTTGAATTGTCGTCAGCGACCTATGTATTGTATTGTGCTGCATTCTACATAATTTTGAATTGTCGACCACGGCCTATGTCATATGAATTGAATTGTCGTCAACGGCCTATGTCAGATATTGCAAACTTACAACGGCCTATGTCACACGAATAGAAGTATCGTCAACAGCCTATATCAGATGTTGTAAACTTACAACGGCCTATGTCAAATGAACTGAATTGTCGTCAACGGCCTATGTCAGATATTGTAAACATACAACGGCCTATGTCATATGAATTGAAATGTCGTCAACGGCCTACGGCAGATATTGTAAACCTACAACAGCCTATGTCATACGAATTTAATTGTCGTCAACGGCCAATGAATTGCATTGCACTGTATTGTACATAATTATGAATTGTCGTCAACGGCCTATGTCATATGAATTGAATTGTCGTCAGCGGTCTATACCAAATATTGTAAACTTAGAACGGCCTAGGTCGTATGAACTGAATTGTCGTCAACGGCCTATGTGTTGCATAGTACCGTATTGTACATAATTTTGAATTGTCGTCAACAGCCTATGTCATATGAATTCAATTGTCTTCACCTGCTGAGACTATGAGCACAATACAACTGCATTTTACACAGTACAATACAATTACATTTGATACAATACAACTGCATTTGATACAATACAATACAATTACATTTGATACAATACAACTGCATTTGATACAATACAACACAGCTGCATTTGATACAATACAATATAACTGCATTTGATACAATACATTACAACTGCATTTGATACAATACAATACAACAGCATTTGATACAATACAATACAACTGCATTTGATACAATACAATACAGCAGTATTTGATATTGCCGTGCTTCCAAAGTTCAGAAATCCCACACGACCACACAACAGAAAGGGCTACGGCCTATGTCAGATATTCCAAACTTACAACGGCCTATGTCATATGAATTGAATTGTCGTCAACGGCCTATGTATTGTATTGTGCATAATTTTGAATTCTAGTCAACGGCCTATTTCGTATTAATCGAACTGTCGTCAACCGCCTATTTCTGATATTGTAAACTTACAACGGATTATATCAAATGAATTGAATTGTCGTCAACGGCCTATTTATTCTATTGTACTGTACTGTACATAATTTTAAATTGTCGTCCACGGCTAATGTCACATGAACTAAACTGTCGTCAACGGCCTATGTCAGATATTTTAAACTTACAACGGCCTATCTCATATGAATTGAATTGTCGTCAACGACCTGTATCATATGAATTGAATTGTCGTAAACGGCCTATGTATTGTATGTAATCTACTGTACATAATTTTCAACTGTCGTCAACGGCTTATGTCATATGAATTGAACTGTCGTCAACAACCTATGAATTGTATTGTACTGTATTGTACACAAATTTGAATTGTCGTCAACGGCCTATGTCATATGAATTGAATTATCGTCAACGGCCTATGTGTTGTATAGTACCGTATTTTACATAATTTTGAATTGTCGGCAACAGCCTATGTCATACGTATTGAATTGTCGTCAACGGCCTATGTCAGATATTGTAAACTTAAAACGGCCTACGTCATATGAATTGAATTGCCGTCAACGGCCTATGTATTGTATGTACTGTATTGTACATAATTTTGAATTGTCGTCCACGGCTTATGTCATACAAATTGAACTGTCGTCAACGGCCTATGTCAGATATATTAAACTTCCAACGGCCTATCTCATAGGAATTGAATTGTCGTCAACAACCTATGTCATATGAATGGAATTGTCGTCAACAACCTATGTATTGTATGTACTGTATTGTACACAATTTTGAATCGTCGTCAACGGCCTATGTCATATGAACTGAATTGTCGTCAACGGCCTATGTCAGATATTGTAAACTTACAACGGCCAATGTCTTTTATTGAACCGTATTGTACATAATTCTGAATTGTCGTATACGGCCAATGTCATATGAATTGAATTGTTGTCAACGGCCTATGTATTGTATTGTACTGCATTGTACATGATTTTGAATTGCCGTCAACGGCCCATGTCATACAAATTGAATTCTCGTCAATGGCCTATGTAAGATTTTGTAAACTTACAACGGCCTATGTCATATGAATTGAATTGTCGATTTGTCGTCAACGGACTATGCATTGTATTGTACTCTATTGTAAATAATTTTGAATTGTCGTTAACGGCTTATGTCAGATATTGTAAACTTACAACGGCCCATTTCACATGAATGGAATTGTCGTCAACGGCCATGTATTGTACTGTAATGTATTATACAAAATTTTGAATTGTCGTCAACGCCCTGTCACATGAATTGAATTGTCGTCAACGGCCAATGTATTGTACTCTATTGTGAATAATTTTTAATTGTTGTCAACGGCCAATGTTAGATATTGTAAACTTAAACGGCCTATGTCATGTGAATTGAACTGCCGTGAATTGTATGTACTGTATTGCACATAATTTTGAATTGTCGTCCACGGCTTATGTCTTATGAATTGAACTGTCGTCAACGGGCTATGTCAGATATTTTAAACTTACAACGGCCTATCTCATATGAATTGAATTGTCGTCAACGACCAATGTCATATGAATTGAATTGTCGTCAACAACCTATGTATTTTATGCACTGTATTGTACACAATTTTGAATTGTCGTCAACGGCCCATGTCATACAAATTGAATTGTCGTCAACGACCTATGTAACATTTTAGAAACTTACAACGGCCTATGTCATGTGAATTGAATTGTCGTCAACGGCCTATGTCAGATATATTAAACATACAACGGCCTATCTCATAGGAATTGAATTGTCGTCAACAACCTATGTCATATGAATGGAATTGTCGTCAACAACCTATGTATTGTATGTACTTATTGTACATATTTTGAATTGTCGCCAACGGCCTATGTCATATGAATTGAATTGTCGTCAACGGCCTATGTAAGATATTGTAAACTTCCAACGGCCTATCTCATATGAATTGAATTGTCGTCAACGACCTATGTCATATGAATCGAATTGTCGTCAACGGCTTATCTACTGTACGTACTGTGTTGTACATAATTTTGAATTGTCGTCAACGGCCTATGTAATATGAATTGAATTGTCGTCAACAACCTGTGTATTGCATGTACTGCATTGTACATAATTTTGAATTGTCGCCAACAACCTAAGTCATATGAATTGAATTGTCGTCAACGGCCTATGTAAGATATTGTAAACTTACAACGGCCTATGTCATATGAATTGAATTGTCGTCAACAGCATACGTATGGTGTGTACTCTATTGTACATAATTTTGAATTGTCGTCAAGAGCCTATGTCATATGAATTGAATTGTCGTCATCTGCTGAGACTATGAGTACAATACAACTGTATTTGATATAATACAATACAATTAAATTTGATACAATACAACTGCATTTGATACAATAGAATACAACTGCATTTGATACAATACAATACAACTGCATTTGATACAATACAACTGCATTTAATACAATACAATAAAACTGCATTTGATACAATACAACTGTATTTGATATAGCCATCCTTCCAGAGTTCAGAAATCCAACACTACCATACAACAGAAAGGGCTACGACATATGTCAGATATTCTAAACTTATAGCGGCCTATGTCACTTGAATTGTATTGTCGTCAACAACCTATGAATTGTTTTGCACTGTATTGTACACAATTTTGACTTGTCGCCAACGGCCAATGTCATATGAATTGAATTGTCGTCAACGGCCTATGTGTTGCACAGTACCGTATTGTACATAATTTTCAAATGTCGTCCACGGCTTATGTCATATGACCTGAACTGTCGTCAACGGCCTATGTCAGATATTTTAAACTTCCAACGCCCTATCTCATATGAATTTAATTGTCGTCAACGACCTATGTCATATGAATGGAATTGTCGTCAACAACCTATGTATTGTATGTACTGTATTGTACATAATTCTGAATTGTCGCCAACGGCCTATGTCATATGAATTGAATTGTCATCAACGGCCTATGTCAGATACTGTAAACTTACAACGGCCTATGTCATATGAATTGAATTGTCATCAACGGCCTACGTATTGTATTGTGCTGTATTAGTACATAATTTTGAATTGTCGTCAACAGACTATGTCATATTAATTGAATTGTTGTCACCTGCTGAGACTATGAGTACAATACAACTGCATTTTATACAAAACAATACAATTACATTTGATACAATACAACTGCATTTGATACAATACAATACAACTGCATTTGATACAATACAATACAACTGCATTTGATACAATACAATACAACTGCATTTGATACAGTACAACTGTATTTGATATTGCTGTCCTTCCAAAAGTTCAGAAATCCAACACGACCATACAACAGAAAGAGTTACGGTCTATGTCAGATATTACAACGGAATATGTCATATGAACTGAATTGTCATCAATAGCCTATGTGTTGTATAGTACCGTATTGTACATAATTTTCAATTGTCGGCAACGCCCCATGTCATAGGAATTAGATTATCGTCAATGGCCTATGTCGGATATTGCAAACTTACAACGGCCTATGTCACATGAATTGAATTATCGTCACCGACCTATATCAGATATTGTAAACTTACAACGGCCTATGTCGTATGAATTGAATTGTCGTCAACGGCCTATGTCAGATATTGTAAACTTACAACGGCCCATGTCATATGAATTGAATTGTCGGCAACGGCCTACGTCTTTTATTGTACCGTATTGTACATAATTCTGAATTGTCGTATACGGCCAATGTCATATGAATTGAACTGTCGTAAACGGCCTATGTATTGTATGTACTGTATTGCACATAATTTTAAATTGTCGTCCACGGTTAATGTCATAAGAATTGAACTGTCGTCAAAGGCCTATGTCAGATATTGCAAACTTACAACAGCCTATGTCAAATGAGTTGAATTGTCGTCAGCGACCTATGTATTGTATTGTGCTGCATTCTACATAATTTTGAATTGTCGACCACGGCCTATGTCATATGAATTGAATTGTCGTCAACGGCCTATGTCAGATATTGCAAACTTACAACGGCCTATGTCACACGAATAGAAGTATCGTCAACAGCCTATATCAGATGTTGTAAACTTACAACGGCCTATGTCAAATGAACTGAATTGTCGTCAACGGCCTATGTCAGATATTGTAAACTTACAACGGCCCATGTCATATGAATTGAATTGTCGGCAACGGCCTATGTCTTTAATTCTACTGTATTGTACAGAATTCTGAATTGTCGTATACGGCCAATGTCATATGAATTGAATTGTCGTCACCGGCCTATGTTTTGTATTGTACGGTATTGTACATGATTTTGAATTGTCGTCAACGGCCCATGTCATAAAAATTGAATTGTCGTCAACGGCCCATGTAAGATTTTATAAACTTACAACGGCCTATGTCATGTGAATTGAATTGTCGTCAACGGCCTATGTCAAATATTGTAAACTTACAATGGCCTATGTCATATCAATTGCATTGTCGTCAACAACCTATGAATTGTATTGTACTGTATTGTACATAATTTTGAAGTGTCGTCTACGGCCTATGTCATATGAATTAAATTGTCGTAAACGGCCTATGTGTTGTATACTTCCGTATTGTACATAATTTTGAATTGTCGGCAACGGCCTATGTCATACGAATTGAATTGTCGTCAACGGCCTATGTCAGATTTTGTAAACTTACAACGGCCTGTGTCATATCAATTGAATTGTCGTCAACAACCTATGAATTGTATTGCACTGTATTGTACATAATTATTTTGAATTGTCGTCAACGGCCTATGTCATATGAATTGAATTGTCGTCAGAGGCCCGTGCCAGATATTGTAAACTTACAACGGCATATGTAATATCAATTGAATTGTCGTCAACGGCCAATGTGTTGTATAGTACCGTATTGTACATAATTTTGAATTGTCCCCAACAGCCTGAGACTATGAGTACAATACAACTGCATTTGATACAATACACTACAATTACATTTGACACAATACAACTGCATTTGATACAATACAATTGCATTTGATACAATATAATACAACTGCATTTGATACAATACTATACAACTACATTTGATACAATACAATACAACTGCATTTGATACAATACATTAAAACTGTACTTGATACATTACATTACAACTGCATTTGATACCATACAATACAACTGCATTTCATACAATACAATACAACTGTATTTGATATTGCTGTCCTTCCATAGTTCAGAAATCCAACACGACCATACAACAGAAAGGGTTATGGCCTATATCAGATATTCTAAACTTACAACGGCCTATGTCATATGAACTGAATTGTCGTCAACGGCCTATGTATTGTATTGTACTGTGTTGTGCATAATTTTGAATTCTAGTCAACGGCCTATGTAATGTGAATTGAAATGTCGTCAACGGCCTATGTGATGTGAATTGAACTGTCGTCAACGGCCTATGTCTGATATTGTGAACTTACAACGGCCTATGTCATATGAATTGAAATGTCGTCAACGGCCAATTTATTCTATTGTACTGTATTGTACATAATTTTAAATTGTCGTCCACGGCTTATGTCATATGAATTAAACTGTCGTCAACGGCCTACGTCAGATATTTTAAACTTACACCGGCCTATGTCATATGAATCGAATAGAATTATCGTCAACAGCCTATATCAGATGTTGTAAACTTACAACGGCCTATGTCAAATGAACTGAATTGTCGTCAACGGCCTATGTCAGATATTGTAAACTTACAACGGCCCATGTCATATGAATTGAATTGTCGGCAACGGCCTATGTCTTTAATTGTACTGTATTGTACAGAATTCTGAATTGTCGTATACGGCCAATGTCATATGAATTGAATTGTCGTCACCGGCCTATATTTTGTATTGTACGGTATTGTACATGATTTTGAATTGTCGTCAACGGCCCATGTCATAAAAATTGAATTGTCGTCAACGGCCCATGTAAGATTTTATAAACTTACAACGGCCTATGTCATGTGAATTGAATTGTCGTCAACGGCCTATGTGAAATATTGTAAACATACAACGGCCTATGTCATATGAATTGAAATGTCGTCAACGGCCTACGTCAGAAATTGTAAACTTACAATGGCCTATGTCATATCAATTGCATTGTCGTCAACAACCTATGAATTGTATTGTACTGTATTGTACATAATTTTGAAGTGTCGTCTACGGCCAATGTCATATGAATTAAATTGTCGTAAACGGCCTATGTGTTGTATACTTCCGTATTGTACATAATTTTGAATTGTCGGCAACGGCCTATGTCATACGAATTGAATTGTCGTCAACGGCCTATGTCAGATTTTGTAAACTTACAACGGCCTGTGTCATATCAATTGAATTGTCGTCAACAACCTATGAATTGTATTGCACTGTATTGTACATAATTATTTTGAATTGTCGTCAACGGCCTATGTCATATGAATTGAATTGTCGTCAGAGGCCCGTGCCAGATATTGTAAACTTACAACGGCATATGTAATATCAATTGAATTGTCGTCAACGGCCAATGTGTTGTATAGTACCGTATTGTACATAATTTTGAATTGTCCCCAACAGCCTGAGACTATGAGTACAATACAACTGCATTTGATACAATACAATACAATTACATTTGACACAATACAACTGCATTTGATACAATACAATTGCATTTGATACAATATAATACAACTGCATTTGATACAATACTATACAACTACATTTGATACAACTGCATTTGATACAATACATTAAAACTGTACTTGATACATTACATTACAACTGCATTTGATACGATACAATACAACTGCATTTCATACAATACAATACAACTGTATTTGATATTGCCGTCCTTCCATAGTTCAGAAATCCAACACGACCTTACAACAGAAAGGGTTATGGCCTATATCAGATATTCTAAACTTACAACGGCCTATGTCATATGAACTGAATTGTCGTCAACGGCCTATGTATTGTATTGTACTGTGTTGTGCATAATTTTGAATTCTAGTCAACGGCCTATGTAATGTGAATTGAAATGTCGTCAACGGCCTATGTGATGTGAATTGAACTGTCGTCAACGGCCTATGTCTGATATTGTGAACTTACAACGGCCTATGTCATATGAATTGAAATGTCGTCAACGGCCAATTTATTCTATTGTACTGTATTGTACATAATTTTAAATTGTCGTCCACGGCTTATGTCATATGAATTAAACTGTCGTCAACCGCCTTCGTCAGATATTTTAAACTTACACCGGCCTATGTCATATGAATTGAATTGTCGTAAACGGCCTATGTCATATGAATTGAACTGTCGTAAACGGCCCATGTATTGTATGCACTGTATTGTACATAATTTTGAATTGTCGTCAACGGCTTATGTCATATGAATTGAACTGTCGTCAACGGCCTATTGCACATATATTTAGAACTTACAACGGCCTATCTCATATGAATTGAATTGTCGTCAACGACCTATGTCATATGAATTGAATTGTCGTAAACGGCCTATGTATCGTATGTACTCTATTGTACATAATTTTAAATTGTCGTCCACGGCTTATGTCATATGAATTGAACTGTCGTCAACGGTCTATGTCAGATATTGCAAACTTACAACGGCCTTTGTCAAATGAGTTGAATTGTCGTCAACGACCTACGTATTGTATTGTGCTGCATTCTACACAATTTTGAATTGTCGACCACGGCCTATGTCATATGAATTGAATTGTCGTCAACGGCCTATGTCAGATATTGCAAACTTACAACGGCCTATGTCACACGAATAGAATTATCGTCAACGGCCTATATCAGATGTTGTAAACTTACAACGGCCTATGTCATATGAACTGAATTGTCGTCAACGGCCTAAGTATTGTATTGTACTGTATTGTGCATAATTTTGAATTCTAGTCAGCGGCCTATGTCATGTGGATTGAACTGTCGTCAAGGGCTTATGTGATGTGAATTGAACTGTCGTCAACGGCCTATGTCTGATATTGTAAACCTACAACGGCCTATGTCATATGAATTGAAATGTCGTCAACGGCCTATTCATTCTATTGTACTGTATTGTACATAATTTTAAATTGTCGTCCACGGCTTATGTCATATGAATTAAACTGTCGTCAACGGCCTACGTCAGATATTTTAAACTTACACCGGCCTATGTCATATGAATCGAATAGAATTATCGTCAACAGCCTATATCAGATGTTGTAAACTTACAACGGCCTATGTCAAATGAACTGAATTGTCGTCAACGGCCTATGTCAGATATTGTAAACTTACAACGGCCCATGTCATATGAATTGAATTGTCGGCAACGGCCTATGTCTTTAATTGTACTGTATTGTACAGAATTCTGAATTTTCGTATACGGCCAATGTCATATGAATTGAATTGTCGTCACCGGCCTATGTTGTGTATTGTACGGTATTGTACATGATTTTGAATTGTCGTCAACGGCCCATGTCATACAAATTGAATTGTCGTCAACGGCCTATGTAAGATTTTATAAACTTACAACGGCCTATGTCATGTGAATTGAATTGTCGTCAATGGCCTATGTCAATTATTGTAAACATACAACGGCCTATGTCATACGAATTGAAATGTCGTCAACGGCCTACGTCAGAAATTGTAAACTTACAACAGCCTATGTCATACGAATTGAATTTTCGTCAACGGCCTATGTCAGATTTTGTAAACTTACAACGGCCTATGTCATATCAATTCCATTGTCGTCAACAACCTATGAATTGTATTGTACTGTATTGTACATAATTTTGAATTGTCGTCAACGGCCTATGTCACATGAATTGAATTGTCGCAAACGGCCTATGTGTTGTGTACTTCCGTATTGTACATAATTTTGAATTGTCGGCAACGGCCTATGTCATACGAATTGAATTGTCGTCAACGGCCTATGTCAGATTTTGTAAACTTACAACGGCCTGTGTCATATCAATTGAATTGTCGTCAACAACCTATGAGTTGTATAGTACCGTATTGTACGTAATTTTGAATTGTCGGCAACAGCCTATGTCATACCAATTGAATTGTCGTCAACGGCCTCTGTATTGTATGTACTGTATTGTACATAATTGTGAATTGTCCTCAACGCCCTATGTCATATGAATTGAATTGTCGTCAACGGCCTATGCCAGATATTGTAAACTTACAACGGCTTATGTCATATGAATTGAATTGTCGTCAACGGCCTATGTGTTGTATAGTACCGTATTGTACATAATTTTGAATTGCCTTCAACAGCCTGTGTCATATGAATTGAACTGTCGTCAACGGCCTATTCATTCTATTGTACTGTATTGTACATAATTTTAAATTGTCGTCCACGGCTTATGTCATATGAATTAAACTGTCGTCAACGGCCTACGTCAGATATTTTAAACTTACACCGGCCTATGTCATATGAATCGAATAGAATTATCGTCAACAGCCTATATCAGATGTTGTAAACTTACAACGGCCTATGTCAAATGAACTGAATTGTCGTCAACGGCCTATGTCAGATATTGTAAACTTACAACGGCCCATGTCATATGAATTGAATTGTCGGCAACGGCCTATGTCTTTAATTGTACTGTATTGTACAGAATTCTGAATTGTCGTATACGGCCAATGTCATATGAATTGAATTGTCGTCACCGGCCTATATTTTGTATTGTACGGTATTGTACATGATTTTGATTTGTCGTCAACGGCCCATGTCATAAAAATTGAATTGTCGTCAACGGCCCATGTAAGATTTTATAAACTTACAACGGCCTATGTCATGTGAATTGAATTGTCGTCAACGGCCTATGTGAAATATTGTAAACATACAACGGCCTATGTCATATGAATTGAAATGTCGTCAACGGCCTACGTCAGAAATTGTAAACTTACAATGGCCTATGTCATATCAATTGCATTGTCGTCAACAACCTATGAATTGTATTGTACTGTATTGTACATAATTTTGAAGTGTCGTCTACGGCCTATGTCATATGAATTAAATTGTCGTAAACGGCCTATGTGTTGTATACTTCCGTATTGTACATAATTTTGAATTGTCGGCAACGGCCTATGTCATACGAATTGAATTGTCGTCAACGGCCTATGTCAGATTTTGTAAACTTACAACGGCCTGTGTCATATCAATTGAATTGTCGTCAACAACCTATGAATTGTATTGCACTGTATTGTACATAATTATTTTGAATTGTCGTCAACGGCCTATGTCATATGAATTGAATTGTCGTCAGAGGCCCGTGCCAGATATTGTAAACTTACAACGGCATATGTAATATCAATTGAATTGTCGTCAACGGCCAATGTGTTGTATAGTACCGTATTGTACATAATTTTGAATTGTCCCCAACAGCCTGAGACTATGAGTACAATACAACTGCATTTGATACAATACAATACAATTACATTTGACACAATACAACTGCATTTGATACAATACAATTGCATTTGATACAATATAATACAACTGCATTTGATACAATACTATACAACTACATTTGATACAATACAATACAACTGCATTTGATACAATACATTAAAACTGTACTTGATACATTACATTACAACTGCATTTGATACGATACAATACAACTGCATTTCATACAATACAATACAACTGTATTTGATATTGCCGTCCTTCCATAGTTCAGAAATCCAACACGACCTTACAACAGAAAGGGTTATGGCCTATATCAGATATTCTAAACTTACAACGGCCTATGTCATATGAACTGAATTGTCGTCAACGGCCTATGTATTGTATTGTACTGTGTTGTGCATAATTTTGAATTCTAGTCAACGGCCTATGTAATGTGAATTGAAATGTCGTCAACGGCCTATCTGATGTGAATTGAACTGTCGTCAACGGCCTATGTCTGATATTGTGAACTTACAACGGCCTATGTCATATGAATTGAAATTTCCTCAACGGCCTATTTATTCTATTGTACTGTATTGTACATAATTTTAAATTGTCCTCCACGGCTTATGTCATATGAATTAAACTGTCGTCAACGGCCTACGTCAGATATTTTAAACTTACACCGGCCTATGTCATATGAATTGAATTGTCGTAAACGGCCTATGTCATATGAATTGAACTGTCGTAAACGGCCCATGTATTGTATGCACTGTATTGTACATAATTTTGAATTGTCGTCAACGGCTTATGTCATATGAATTGAACTGTCGTCAACGGCCTATTGCAGATATTTAGAACTTACAACGGCCTATCTCATATGAATTGAATTGTCGTCAACGACCTATGTCATATGAATTGAATTGTCGTAAACGGCCTATGTATCGTATGTACTCTATTGTACATAATTTTAAATTGTCGTCCACGGCTTATGTCATATGAATTGAACTGTCGTCAACGGTCTATGTCAGATATTGCAAACTTACAACGGCCTTTGTCAAATGAGTTGAATTGTCGTCAACGACCTACGTATTGTATTGTGCTGCATTCTACATAATTTTGAATTGTCGACCACGGCCTATGTCATATGAATTGAATTGTCGTCAACGGCCTATGTCAGATATTGCAAACTTACAACGGCCTATGTCACACGAATAGAATTATCGTCAACGGCCTATATCAGATGTTGTAAACTTACAACGGCCTATGTCATATGAACTGAATTGTCGTCAACGGCCTAAGTATTGTATTGTACTGTATTGTGCATAATTTTGAATTCTAGTCAGCGGCCTATGTCATGTGGATTGAACTGTCGTCAATGGCTTATGTGATGTGAATTGAACTGTCGTCAACGGCCTACGTCAGATATTTTAAACTTACACCGGCCTATGTCATATGAATCGAATAGAATTATCGTCAACAGCCTATATCAGATGTTGTAAACTTACAACGGCCTATGTCAAATGAACTGAATTGTCGTCAACGGCCTATGTCAGATATTGTAAACTTACAACGGCCCATGTCATATGAATTGAATTGTCGGCAACGGCCTATGTCTTTAATTGTACTGTATTGTACAGAATTCTGAATTTTCGTATACGGCCAAACGGCCTGTGTCATATCAATTGAATTGTCGTCAACAACCTATGAATTGTATTGCACTGTATTGAACATAATTATTTTGAATTGTCGTCAACGGCCTATGTCATATGAATTGAATTGTCGTCAGAGGCCCGTGCCAGATATTGTAAACTTACAACGGCATATGTAATATCAATTGAATTGTCGTCAACGGCCAATGTGTTGTATAGTACCGTATTGTACATAACTTTGAATTGTCCCCAACAGCCTGAGACTATGAGTACAATACAACTGCATTTGATACAATACAATACAATTACATTTGACACAATACAACTGCATTTGATACAATACAATTGCATTTGATACAATATAATACAACTGCATTTGATACAATACTATACAACTACATTTGATACAATACAATACAACTGCATTTGATACAATACATTAAAACTGTACTTGATACATTACATTACAACTGCATTTGATACGATACAATACAACTGCATTTCATACAATACAATACAACTGTATTTGATATTGCCGTCCTTCCATAGTTCAGAAATCCAACACGACCTTACAACAGAAAGGGTTATGGCCTATATCAGATATTCTAAACTTACAACGGCCTATGTCATATGAACTGAATTGTCGTCAACGGCCTATGTATTGTATTGTACTGTGTTGTGCATAATTTTGAATTCTAGTCAACGGCCTATGTAATGTGAATTGAAATGTCGTCAACGGCCTATCTGATGTGAATTGAACTGTCGTCAACGGCCTATGTCTGATATTGTGAACTTACAACGGCCTATGTCATATGAATTGAAATTTCCTCAACGGCCTATTTATTCTATTGTACTGTATTGTACATAATTTTAAATTGTCCTCCACGGCTTATGTCATATGAATTAAACTGTCGTCAACGGCCTACGTCAGATATTTTAAACTTACACCGGCCTATGTCATATGAATTGAATTGTCGTAAACGGCCTATGTCATATGAATTGAACTGTCGTAAACGGCCCATGTATTGTATGCACTGTATTGTACATAATTTTGAATTGTCGTCAACGGCTTATGTCATATGAATTGAACTGTCGTCAACGGCCCATTGCAGATATTTAGAACTTACAACGGCCTATCTCATATGAATTGAATTGTCGTCAACGACCTATGTCATATGAATTGAATTGTCGTAAACGGCCTATGTATCGTATGTACTCTATTGTACATAATTTTAAATTGTCGTCCACGGCTTATGTCATATGAATTGAACTGTCGTCAACGGTCTATGTCAGATATTGCAAACTTACAACGGCCTTTGTCAAATGAGTTGAATTGTCGTCAACGACCTACGTATTGTATTGTGCTGCATTCTACATAATTTTGAATTGTCGACCACGGCCTATGTCATATGAATTGAATTGTCGTCAACGGCCTATGTCAGATATTGCAAACTTACAACGGCCTATGTCACACGAATAGAATTATCGTCAACGGCCTATATCAGATGTTGTAAACTTACAACGGCCTATGTCATATGAACTGAATTGTCGTCAACGGCCTAAGTATTGTATTGTACTGTATTGTGCATAATTTTGAATTCTAGTCAGCGGCCTATGTCATGTGGATTGAACTGTCGTCAATGGCTTATGTGATGTGAATTGAACTGTCGTCAACGGCCTATGTCTGATATTGTAAACCTACAACGGCCTATGTCATATGAATTGAAATGTCGTCAACGGCCTATTCATTCTATTGTACTGTATTGTACATAATTTTAAATTGTCGTCCACGGCTTATGTCATATGAATTAAACTGTCGTCAACGGCCTACGTCAGATATTTTAAACTTACACCGGCCTATGTCATATGAATCGAATAGAATTATCGTCAACAGCCTATATCATATGTTGTAAACTTACAACGGCCTATGTCAAATGAACTGAATTGTCGTCAACGGCCTATGTCAGATATTGTAAACTTACAACGGCCCATGTCATATGAATTGAATAGTCGGCAACGGCCTATGTCTTTAATTGTACTGTATTGTACAGAATTCTGAATTTTCGTATACGGCCAATGTCATATGAATTGAATTGTCGTCACCGGCCTATGTTTTGTATTGTACGGTATTGTACATGATTTTGAATTGTCGTCAACGGCCCATGTCATACAAATTGAATTGTCGTCAACGGCCTATGTAAGATTTTATAAACTTACAACGGCCTATGTCATGTGAATTGAATTGTCGTCAATGGCCTATGTCAATTATTGTAAACATACAACGGCCTATGTCATACGAATTGAAATGTCGTCAACGGCCTACGTCAGAAATTGTAAACTTACAACGGCCTATGTCATACGAATTGAATTTTCGTCAACGGCCTATGTCAGATTTTGTAAACTTACAACGGCCTATGTCATATCAATTCCATTGTCGTCAACAACCTATGAATTGTATTGTACTATATTGTACATAATTTTGAATTGTCGTCAACGGCCTATGTCACATGAATTGAATTGTCGCAAACGGCCTATGTGTTGTGTACTTCCGTATTGTACATAATTTTGAATTGTCGGCAACGGCCTATGTCATACGAATTGAATTGTCGTCAACGGCCTATGTCAGATTTTGTAAACTTACAACGGCCTGTGTCATATCAATTGAATTGTCGTCAACGGCCTATTTATTCTATTGTACTGCATTGTACATAATTTTAAATTGTTGTCCACGGCTTATGTCATATGAATTAAACTGTCGTCAACGGCCTACGTCAGATATTTTAAACTTACACCGGCCTATCTCATATGAATTGAATTGTCGTAAACGGCCTAAGTCATATGAATTGAACTGTCGTAAACGGCCCATGTATTGTATGCACTGTATTGTACATAATTTTGAATTGTCGTCAACGGCTTATGTCATATGAATTGAACTGTCGTCAACGGCCTATTGCAGATATTTTAAACTTACAACGGCCTCTCTCATATGAATTGAATTGTCGTCAACGACCTATGTCATATGAATTGAATTGTCGTAAACGGCCTATGTATTGTATGTAATGTATTGTACATAATTTTAAATTGTCGTCCACGGCTTATGTCATATGAATTAAACTGTCGTCAACAGCCTATGTCAGATATTTTCAACTTACACCGGCCTATCTCATATGAATTGAATTGTCGTCAACGACCTATGTCATATGAATTGAATTGTCGTAAACGGCCTCTGTATTGTATGTACTGTATTGTGCATAATTTTGAATTGTCGTCAACGGCCTATGTCATATGAATTGAATTGTCGTCAACGGCCTATATCAGATAATGTAAACTTACAAAGGCCTATGTCATATGAATTGAATTGCCGTGAACGGCCTATGTATTTTGTGTACTGTATTGTACATAATTTTATGATACAATGATGATACAATTTTTTGGTACAATTGTCGTCCACGGCTTATGTCATATGAATTGAACTGTCGTCAACGGCCTATGTCAGATATTTTAAACATACAACGGAATATCTCATAGGAATTGAATTTTCGTCAACGACCTATGTCGTATGAATTGAATTGTCGTCAACAACCTATGTATTGTGTGTACTGTATTGTACATTATTTTGAATTGTCACCAATGGCCTATGTCATATGAACTGAATTGTCGTCAACGGCCTATGTGAGATATTGCAAACTTACAACGGCCTGATGTCATATAAACTGAATTGTCGTCAACGGCCTATGTATTGTATGTACTGTATTGTACATAATTTGGAATTGTCGTCAACGGCCTATGTCACATTAATTGAATTGTCGCCAGCGGCCTATGTCAGATATTGTAAACTTACAACGGCCTATGTCATATGAATTGAATTGCATCAACGGCGTACGTATTGTATTGTGCTGTATTAGTACATAATTTTGAATTGTAGTCAACAGCCTATGTCGTATAAATTGAATTGTCGTCACCTGCTGAGACTATGAGTACAATACAACTGCATTTAATACAATACAATACAATTACAGTTGATACAATACAACTGCATTTGATACAATACAATACAACTGCATTTGATACAATACAATACAACTGCATTTGATACAATTCAATACAACTGTATTTGATATTGCCATCCTTCCATAGTTCAGAAATCGAACACGACCATACAACAGAAAGGGTAACGGCCTATGTCAGATATTCTAAACTTACAACGGCCTATGTTGAATTGTTGTCAACAACCTATGAATCTTATTGTAATGTATTGTACACAATTTTGAATTGTCGTCAACGGCCTATGTCATATGAATTGAATTAACCTCAACGGCCTATGTATTGTATTCTACTGTACTGTGCATAATTTTGAATTCTAGTGAACGGCCTATGTCATATGAATTGAACTGTCGTCAACGGCCTATTTCTGATATTGTAAACTTACAACGGTCTATGTCATATGAATTGAATTGTCGTCAACGGCCTATGCATTGTATTGTACTGTATTGTGCATATTTTTTAATTCTAGTCAACGGCCTATGTCATATGAATTGAACTGTCGTCAACGGTGTATTTCTGATATTCTAAACTTACAACGGCCTATATCATATCAATTGAATTGTCGTCAACGGCCCATTTATTCTATTGTACTGTATTGTACATAATTTTAAATTGTCGTCCACGGCTTATGTCATATGAATTAAACTGTCGTCAACAGCCTATGTCAGATATTTTAAACTTACAACGGCCTAGCTCATATGAATTGAATTGTCGTCAACGAACTGTGTCATATGAATTGAATTGTCGTAAATGGCCTATGTATTGTATGTACTGTATTGTACATAATTTTGAATTGTCGTCAACGGCTTATGTCACATGAATTGAACTGTCGTCAACGGTCTATGTCAGATATTTTAAACTTACAACGGCCTATGTCATATGAATTGAAATGTCGTCAACGGCCAATGTCACATGAACTGAACTGGCGTCAACGGCCTACGTCAGATATTGTAAACGTACAACGGCCTATGCCAAATTAATTGAATTGTCGTAAACGGCCTATGTATTTTATTGTACTGTATTCTAAATATAATTTTGAATTATCGTCAACGGCTTATATCATATGAATTGAATTGAATGTCAGATATTGTACACCTTCAACGGCCAATGTCACATGAATTAAATTGTCATCAACAGAGTATGTGTTGTAGAGTACCGTATTGTACATAATTTTCAATTGTCGGCAATGGCATATGTCATATGAATTGAATTGGCGTCAACGGCCTATGTAAGATATTGCAAACTTACAACAGCCTATGTCAAATGAGTTGAATTGTCGTCAACGGCCTATGTATTGTATTGTGCTGCATTGTACATAATTTTGAATTTTGTCCACGGCCTATGTCATATGAATTGAATTGTCGTCAACAGCCTATGTCAGATATTGCAAAGTTACAATGGCCTATGTCATATGAACTGAATTGTCGTCAACGGCCTATGTCAGATATTGTAAACTTACAACGGACTATTCCATCATGAATTGAATTGTCATCAACGGCCTATGTGTTGTAATGTACTCTATTGTACATAATTTTAAATTGTCGTCAACGGCCTATGTCAGATATTGTAAACTTACAACGGCCTATGTCATATGAACTGAATTGTCATCAATGGCCTATGTATTGTAATGTACTGTATTGTACATAATGTTGAATTGTCATCAGCGGCCTATGTCAGATATTGTAAACTTACAATCAACGCTACAGTATTGTTTTATAAGAAAAGTAGATCAAGAATCTCATGTACCTTATAAATGTTCACTAGGTACCTTTCTCTTAAATTTAAACAAATTTCTTGTATGACATTTGCTGCAAAACAATGTTTAGCTTGCATCAAAAATCTTCTGATTGCAATACATGAATAATAAACAATATTAGAGTGATTACTTTATGTTGTTAAACAATGAATGTTAGTGACATTGTAGACACCTTTAAATGGTGTCTTTTCACTTCTAAATATTTTGGTTTTTACTGTATTCTACATAATTTTGAATTGTCGCCAATGGCCTATGATGTCATATGACGACGTCAAACTATAAAATAATAATAATACTGTCCATTGCCTATCGTAGTGTATGCGTCTGTATCTCTCCTTATGTCTCCAAGTGCCTTTGTGTCTCTCTGTTCTTACTGTCTATTGCCTACCATAGTGTATGTGTCTGTATCTCTCATTATGTCTCCAAGTGCCTTTAAATGTCCATCTATTCTAACTGTCCATTGCCTATCGTAGTGTCTGTGTCTGTATCTCTCCTGATGTCTCCAAGTGCCTGTAAGTCTCCATCTGTCCTTACGGTCCATTGCCTTGTATGTCTGTGTCTCCACCTCCATTTAGTTTTGGTTTACTAGCACCATTAAGTTTTTATTTTTCATCACCATTCAGATTTGATTTACCCCCCATCATATCTTTTTGATTTACTGCCCCCATTTCTTTTTGGTTTACCACCACCATTAATTTTTGATTTACCCTCACCATTAAATTTTTGATTTACCACTACCATTAATTTTTGATTTAACACCACCATTTTTTGCTAATTTACCACAGCCATTAATCTTCGATTTACCACCAGCATTTCTTTTTGATTTATGTCCAATGCTGGAGCGAAAATAGAGCTACACCTCTCAGCCATGTGTTATGCCTTTCCCCTTCACTTACAAGGTGTTGCCTAGTTTGGCAAAATGTACCATTACAAAGGATGTCATCTCTTGGCATGGCATTAAAAGCGCAGTGACATATCTCACTGAACTGACAACCATGAGCAAAAAGGAATTGGAAGAAAATACTTTGAATACACCCTGAAAACCACTATCGGTCTGTAGATAAAAGCATCAATCGTCAGTGCCATACAGTTGTGCAGACTGCATTTGCTCTCTACACCCAAGAGTCTTAGAGAGGCTCCAATCTACACACTACACAGTATCTGTATCTAACGCAGAGCTCTGCTAACATTACTGATGATGATTAGAGATGAATGATTATGATAACAACAATTAGAATAAAGATGACAACAGCATGTCTGCTGAAATTCAAGGTGAGGATTCCATTTCTCACAACTGAATTCCTAATCCTTAAGAAATCCCCTAACTTACATAGCACTGCTTTTAGACAACAAAGCTACTCAGCAGAGCTAAGGATTCCCGATAAGAGGGTAAAGCCATAAAATAAACAAAATGGAAACTAAAATGCCACAAAATAAAAACACTTGATAAGGAAATAATTTGAAAACTGTTCCACGCTTTTGCCTCCGCTGCACTTTTCAAACATACCAATTAACTGTATTAATTAACTAATATTAATTTTATAATAAATGCATCTGATACTATGTATCAATTTAAGGTGCTTCAGTTTGGATAATCAAAAACCACTAAGATATGAGCAGCAATAAAGACAAATGACTACAGCAGAAGAACACCCTTGCAAGGGGTCCTGAAAATGTGCTACAGAAATAACCAGTCACAGACATACAGGACCCAAGACAATGACCAAGAAGGTATAATCAAGTAGGCTATGGAAAGCCTGTTCTCACATAATGCTGACAGGAAGATGAACAAATGCCGAAGATGATTTTGTAATCAGGAAACCAGGGTCGACTGTAGGTAGAATTGTAGAATTGGAAGCATCCGGAATGGTAGAACTGGAAGCATCCGGAATTGTAGAATTTGGAGCATTTGAGCAGTTCCCAGAAATCGAGGAACAACACCGGTCTGTAAAAATAAACTACATGTATCAGTTAGATACCAACAACAAACAATTTGCTCCCAGTTGTTTCAAAATACCTTAAACACTTCTGCATCATTATTTCCATTAGATTTTACCTCCTTCTTTTCAGTATCATGGAAAAAAAAGCTCTCTGGCCAGCAATTACAGTAGGTTCTATTGTGGCAATTTTGCCAGTGATTAAGGCTGATAAGTGATATGCATTACCCGTCTTTCCTTCCCTCTTTCGGTCTTTCTGCAAGAGTTTGAAAACCAATCCGACTGTGGTTTCATGCTCTCACGTAAGACATGCTTTGAGTTTTCGTGAAGTGGCACAATATAAATTTGTGATTACAATTAGCTGCTAAACGAGGACAGTTTTGACAGCAACGGCAAGAAACTTTTTAATCTGAAGAAAGAAATTTCATTGAAATCTCAAAGCAGACCGTTATACTGGCTACTGAATGATACAACTGACTGATCATTTCAATTCAAGAAAACTCAATACTTACGGAAGCTGGTTCAGAGGTTTCTTCAGATGACAGGCGACATGTACACTCTGCAACACAAAATCAATCACCCATTCGTTATATTTACCAGTACACGTTACTAATCAACAAGCACCCAGCAGAGGAATGACTCTATCTCAAATAACTTAACATAGCATTTAAGGTATTATATCTTCAGCTTAACACTTTAACGATGAGTGTACGAATAGTGAATGGGAAACCAACGCAGCTTGTCATCAAAGTGTTAGAGGTTTGCCATCATGGAATCTATAATCCAGAATACGAGTACACCAAAGAATTTTGTACTGGTGCTCATTAAAAAATTATTTATTGTTGTTCAACATATAATTTCTGCCAAAAAAGTAACTTTCACCTTAAATAATTCATTGAAAAATTCCTGAAGAAATCATAAGAAATGTCTTGTTCAATTCCTGCAGATCACTTCTGGAATGGCAAGGAATCTGAAATAAAACACAAAACACTAGAAGATTCTACGGGTTTCCTGGAAATACAATTTCTTTATTGTTACTCAACTTATAATTTCTGGAAAAAAATCATCCATTCATCTTGAATAAACCACTAAAACGGTTTCTGATGAAATCATATAAATACCTTTTGCCGCTTCTGTAGACACTGCTTCTTCAGATGTCGACTGGCAATTGGAATCGTAACCGAACATATATAAAGTGCCGCGCAACGGTTCAGAGGTGCTCAAGTCTGACCCAAGTCAGCGCTATCACTAACAAATAAAATGGTCTTCAGGCATTTCCAGAACAGTGGAAGAGAGAGGCTGAGGAGTTCAAGCCGCAATTCCTGCGGAAGACACTTCCAACTACAGGGGCCAACAAAGGCAAAACTTCCAGACTGAACAGCAGCCCCGTACATGTGGGGAACTACCAGAAGGCCTCTGGTGGCTGAGCTGAGAGTGCAACAACTAGGAAGTGAAGATATTGAGGTTCAAAAGGTCTTGAGGTATGAAGGAGCTACTGCAACCAACCAGTTGCGCATGTAAAACTTTTAACAGGATGCACTGTGGCACAGGAAGCCAGGGAGATTGCAATCTGGAATACAAAAAGGAGCAATTTGTTATTGTTGCTAGTGCATTTCGCAGCTCAATAAATTTTCATGCAATAATCTTTCCTCAAATATAACACGGAAATGAAAACGAGTACATGATTACTAAGTTCTTCCAGGATATAATGCTGCCCAAGTTACTCATGATAATTTGAGGCCCATCAATTTCTATTACTATATTTTGGTCTCTTGGTTTTGGGCAGCCATGTATGTATGCATCTCAGCTTTTACAGGGTGCATTTTAAGACCTCTAAAAAGCTCAGCACGTAGCTGTCTAGACTCTACAGGATTCAAACAGCCATGCTGCAACAATACTCTCACAGGTTAGATGTTTTCTGTACTGTTTAACATAATACAGGATTGGCCAAAAGAAATGGACAGGCAACAGCAATAATATTTATTGTAACAAATGATTTGCTGCTGTTAATACATTGCTGGCAGAAACAGCAACATACAAGTCCAGTTAGCACTTTGATACTTGGATGGGCAACCATTTACAGGATAAACGATCACCGGGTACCGATTAGCACTCCACCATTTTTGGAAATGAATGCAAAGTTTAGAGGTTAAACCTAACCACAGTTTACGTGTACCGGTACGTATAACAGCTCAATACGCAATGCCTTGCAAATAAATATCCACAGAGCCGTACAAGTACATGAAAATTAACTGTAGCAAAAAATGTCTTTCTAAATGATTTAATACAAAATTTTGAGCAAAATCGTTATATAATTACATTCTGTTGTGGCTGCACTTCAGTTTTCTGTTTCCAATGGCTCTGAAGTTTTCTAATGCCTTGTAAACCTCATTACAGTCCATTTCCAGCAAACAGGCTTTCTGTAGGTGCACTATCATCTCTCCAACTCCTACATAATAAACCAAATACGTAAAGAAATACAAGTTTCCACTTACAACTGTAACAATAAATCATCTATATATCAAGAACAACACCACAATATTATAACAGAACTTGGACGGGCAAGCATTCATGGAATAGCATGCAATCTGGTACCCACTCACGCCTCCATCCTTTCGAGAATTTATCGGAACACAATTCGGTAGGTACATTAATCGATGTCGCCTCTTGTTGGAATACTATGGTTGGGTTGAGATCACAGAATCTGTCATAATCGGTAAATCTTTGATCATGAGTTTCTTTGCGTAAAACTACACGTTCACGTTAAGCCCCATATGCCATTAAAATAATAATAATTTACATGTTTATTTACAGAGTCCCAAGAACAAGTGTTAAAGAACAGCAGTAGGCCTAAGCAAGTTTGGGCTTATGGATTAGCAGACCAAACTACAAGGCAAGAACCGGATTCTGTTATAGTGTCTATTCCACCATAGTGAGCAGCTGCGATAGCTTTCTTGAAGAGGTGGCAGGTGCTACATAAATTTCACATCACAATAACACAGCTAACGAAATTTCCTGTTTGGTTATTTCTTCCAAAAGGAATTGAATATGAAAATTGAGGAAACATTATTATATAATGGTTTTAACACTTTGGCCGCTAGGGACATGTTAATACATTCTATTTTAGGTAAGTTCAGATGCTAAGTTCAGCGGCCAAAGTGTTAAGGCAGTCTGAACTATGAACCAAGTCTGTAAAACAACAGTATTTTGTCACTGTCATAGTTATTGCTATAATAAATTATTTATGCAATAAATAATAACAAATTATTTATCTGTTATTGTACAGTGCAATCATTTTTCCTAAGCAATTTGCTAGAAAATTTTTAAATAACAGTCTATTACTGTGCATATTAGGCATACATGTAATTTCTTATGCAATTATTTTCCCTAATTATAAAAATCAAAATACAAGTTTTATTTATTGTGATCAATTATTTCATCTTAAATAATTCCATATTAATGGATGCAATCAGTCAGTTCAAACATTTCTTGTAAAGAAAATTACTATTTTAATCTAATAATTCTGTATCAACTTTTCTAAGAAAACTACACAGGCATAGGCGTAGACTCTGGGGGGTCAGCCGGGGCACGTGCCCCACCAATAATTGAGGAGCCGGGGCAATGCCCCCCCAAAAATCGAGAGGAGAATTTCTTAAAAAATTAAAATATTATGTTTCAATATAGACAAATTTCTTCAGAAACAGAAAAGCAGAGATACAGAACTGAAATACTATCAGAAATTCATAATGAAAACAAAGATTTATTTTTATCTTCAATATCTTCAATATGAAACAAATTTACATGTAAACAAATCGCCCCATTTCATACGCATTAACGTAACACCGGAAGCCTTTGCTGACTGTCCAGACCAGAGGTGAAAATTTTTTTTTTCGGATTTTGGTTTTAAACAAAAAAAGGAAAAGAAATCCACAAAATTTGTTTTTTGTTTTCTTTTAAAAATAAATTTCTTATTTTTGTATTTTTGTAGAAGTTATCTTAATTACATTGATTTAATGATTTTTAATTTTCGGAAATCGCAACTGAATTACACTGAGTTGGAGCTCTTGTTCATGCCATTTTTCATGATTTTTATGATCCAAAATCCGAAAATCTTAAAAACAACAAAAACTATAAAACCCAAAAAACGGAAAAAAACAACAAAAAAACAACTTTTCATCTTGAAAAAACTTGTTTTTTTGCCCCTCTGGTCCAGACCCCTTCCCCCTCCAATATTTTGGACAAGTTTACGCCAGTGTACACAGGTACCTGTTTCGGACAACATGACCCGCCTCAAAGCAGGACCTTCGCTCTTTTCCTGTTCTTCAGTAACAGAAACATAATTGTCAGAACCTGGAAAACAATGGCAGTTTCACTGTCACTATTAGATAAGACAGCACAACAATTTCTTGCAAATATAATTTTTAGGTTTTTGCTGTTATCCAACATCTTCATCTGTCCTCAACTGAGCCATCTGAATTGTTGCTACCCTGCCCAAATTCCCTCAAGTTATATATGCAACAGATGCTACACTGACTTCCGGTTGAATTATTATGTAATGGGTAGAGTAAAAATAAAAATATTGTTGCTCAACAGATATCATCTCTAGCAAAGAAGAAAATTACTGGTATAAAAGTTAATGAAGAAATAAAATATCAAGTTCAGTTACATCAGTTGCAACCGACACACGAGGCTGACACGACAGGAATTCTTCAGTTGCAAGTCGCAACCAACACACAAGGCTGACATGACAGGAATTCTGCTGATGCATTAGTCTCAACCGACACACGAGACTGGCATGACAGGAAATCTGAAATACAGAAGTTGAAGTGTTTTACTGTTGCTAGTAAAAATAATTTTTTTCACTGTGGTTCAACAGAAACAATTTCTGGCAAAGAAATTATCTATTCATCTGAAATAGTCTATTATAAAACTTTTTGAAGAAATCCTAAATATCTAGTTCAGTCAGACTTCTTATGACAAGGAATCTGAAATAAATAAGAGTGTATATGGGATCATTATGCCTATATTAAGTCATCTTGTTAATTCACATGGCAACTGTTTAGACAACAAATCTCAAATATATAAATAGCAGTTTTGACTCAATATTACTTTTCACTATAAACCACTTGTCACTGTAATGAAATTTTATATCTACCATGGAACGGTTTCAAACAGATATGAGCAGCGTCAAATAAATCGTAACTATTTTGTCAACTTACGATTTCCTCAATCGCCGTCTGGTCCTTCGGCAAAACAGCTACCGGTATCGAAGGCATAACGCCACGGCTAACACTTCTAACTCGATCAGATCAGCACAGCCAGTGATCAAAGCCAGAGAAAGCAGTGCTAAGAATAGAGATCAACGTAGTCTTCAATGGATATTAAATTAAATAACCAAAGACCGTAGTTATAGCTACGCAAAAACAGAATATGCTTATTACAACTGAGCAAAAATCGCGCAATGAAGGAAAAGAATCTTGTTACCAAGGACCTTGCTTATTACTAAGAGGTATCTCTATGACGTCATTTCAGTTAACAAGAGGCGACAGAATTCTGAAACGTTTCTACCTCGGGTACACACCCACGCAAGTAAGTAATGAAATACATGACACCAGAGCCGTATAGTCTGCATGACACTAATCGAATCTAAGAACTTCTGTAGCAAAATCGTTGCTGAAGCCAAAATGCAGAGTGGGTCAAGTCAAATCTTAAGGGAATCCAATACGAAACAAAAAATGCCTACGGGGGAGGGAGGGAACTAATCCAAGAAAAGATTAAGTTTTTACTAAACAGAGCAAACTCTCAGGGACGTAACTAGCGTTGGGCTTGGGGGTTTAAGCCCCCCCCAACGAAGCTGAAGCCTCCCCCCCCCAACAAATCAAGCCGTTCTATGCTTACGGCTAAAAATTCGTATGAACACTGTATAAATGTTGCCATACTCAAGCTTAAGCCCCCAAACGAAAAGTCCTAGTTACGCTGCTGCAAACTCTTTCTCTTATAATGTACCAAGTTGCGGCATATAATATATGTAGGCCTAAGCTTGTTTTCCTCAATAAACGAATATCGTATTGTATTGTATTGTATTGTATTTTGGCTGATATCTGAAGGCCAAAGCAGACTTTGCAGAACGAACTTTGTCCGAAGAGAGTTCCAGCAAGAGAAAAGGCGCGCCTACCCAGAACAGTTCTTATCAACAGAATGTTTGTTCAATCAATCAATCAATCAATCAATCAGTCAATCAATCAATCAATCAATCAATCAATCAATCAATCAATATATATATATATATATATATATATATATATATATATATATATATATATATATATATATATATATATTGTTGCGTGTGGGCACATGACTTCTCACATAGATGCAGGTACTAGGATAAATCCGTAGATTAGCGGGAATCTTATGACAATGAAGGAGTAGGCTAGTCTTGTCTATGAAAATATTGAATAGGACTGCCGCCTTTGTTCGTGAGCTCTTTGTCGTGTAGTGGTCAGACATGATGTTAGTAGAGCTCAGTTTTGTTCTTAGGCTTGACCGACTGTGGTCTAGATTAAGATTGTTGGTTCGTCGATGTTCTGACGAGTGTCTTCGTAGGCCTATATATTCTACTCCGTGGCTGACGGGGTGGTCGAGTGTCCGTTGCTGAATGCCTGACGAACGGTGCTCTGACCTTCTGTTCGTTTGAATTTCCTTATTCTTCGTTTGGTAAATATATCGCATGTTCATTTATATTAAATTCTATTTTTTAAACCTTGGGCGTGCATTCCTTTCATTCGCGAGTTTGTCCAAAAATTGGGGTACGGGTATCCCTCGTACCCCCACAAATTACGCCTATGGTATGTTTTCAAGTTTGTGAGACCTGGTGTAATTTTTTTATCAAGGGCCTCCAATTAAGTTTATATAGCTTAGGGCCTCACCAAGTCTAAATCAGGCACTGCCTAAAATCATCAATGGCATGCAATAGTTTAAGGTTTGTTAGGCTACCCATAGGATTTCGATCGGGCTTCAACGACCATCGATTAAATAACGGCGCTATATAAATATATATAGGAATATAATATTGATAGATAGGCCTTGGAGATTTGGGGGCTTATTTGAAAATTGTCATTTGAACATATTTGTAATAAATATTATATTCGAGATCACAAATAATTTTGGTCGTTATAATGGTTAAGTGGATATCTGGGGGCGCTATATTTGTATTCGGAGGGATTATATATTAGGCCCCTAACGCTTGGCACAGAGCGCAATTATAGCGTTTGTCCTATACGTAACTACGTTCCTAAAAATCAAAATTTAAGAAAGAATTAAATAATAAAACATGCAGACGACCGAATTTATGCTTTCAAATCTTGGAAACACGCAGTCTGCATAGCTTTACAACATCATAACTTTACAATGACGAAGGAGTTTATGAACTTCTCGAATAAATAGGCGGTTAAAAGACGTACTCATGCCCTGGGGGCCGTGGCGCAACGTGTAAAGCGTTGTCCGCGCGCGTTGAGTGTCTGGGTTCGACTCCGGTTGAATCCAAATATTCAGCGCAACAATTTTTTCGACTTTTTTATGGATATATAAATAGATATATAAATAGGCATATCTATTTTATAAATAGGCATATCTATTTTATTATATCCATGTTCGTTTCCTTCACTTCGGCCTTAAATCGACAACCGTTGTTACGGACGAATCCAAGGTCCTGGCCATTTAGCTTACTTCCTACTAGGGCCTATATATATGCAACGATGCCAGATGCAAAATGGGGCGATACAATATATAGTTCCAGGCTTGGACTGGCCCACCGGGACACCGGGAAATACCCGGTGGGCCGGTCGCCCAGGCTAGGACTGGGCCGGCCACCCAAAAAAGAAAAACAATATGATTAACAAATATTATGATATTTTAGTTCTAATTCTAATGTTATAAATTATGAAATATTGGCCGTGCATGGTTTTTACCAAGAAACTTGTACTGCCACGTGAAGCGTGTGCTACATGTGCCAATATTCACTTTAACTTAGTTGATTATAGCGCATGCAACAAAGAAACAGAAGTTATCGATTTCTTGTAGGCCTACATAGACATGCTACAGCATTTCATGATATTTCTGATTCCAACAAATTTAATAATGATGTTTGGAACAGAGTGAAAACTCTGCTGCGTTTTTAGACAAGTTTTTATTTTATTTTGACAGCACTATTATAGTTGTTTTAGAGTCTTTCATGCTGATGGCTTGTGAAAAGGACCTTCTCAGAATTAGGCCTAATAGGCCTAATGATGAAATCGTTGACGTTTTTTGGCGTCAATATGTGATGCGATGAAAAAAACGGCTATAGGGCCTACTAAGTGCTTGTGTGAAGTTGTGTCTACTAATTCTATCATGATATCAAGTTTTTTAAATAAACTAAACTGTGCACACTGCACTACATAATGTAACATGTTGGTTCCAAATATAATTACGAATTTACGACAAATCACAAATTCAAACGCTTATGTGTTAATTTCTGAATCTTTTAATATTTATTGAACAATATAATGCCATATTTGGCCCATTAATAACTAAAAATTCCTCCATTTTATGTTCAATGTTACAAAAAGAATTTGCAGGCACCACTTAGGCCCTTATCATGAAAGGTATCGTGGCTTCGGCGCTCGATAATGTGGGCCGCCCATGACCAAATTTCCCGGGCCGCTTCTGCAAGCCAGTCCAGCCCTGAAATAGGGTCGCAGAACATGGCCTGGGTCAGCAATGGCTGCATTAAATAGGCGTTCATCAGCCTGCCTAGCCATGCAGTTGTGAAGCGCTTTGAATGGATGGGGAAAGTGAGCCAGTTCGGCGCATTTTTCTAAGTAGTTGCTCAATCCTCTCCCTGTCTCCTGCCCGGGTGTAGCCCCACCATGCAGGGGATGCATACATCAGGGAAGATACGGTGGTGGCCCTTGCTATGTCATGTAAGACATTTGGTGGAAATCCGTGGGACCTTAGGACTCGGAGGGCGTGGAGTGAAGAGGAAGATTTCGATAGAACCTCTTCTAGATGGGGCCCCATCCCGAGGTCAGAGGAGATGGTGACATCTAGGACATGCAGGGAAGTAACGCGGATGGCCTCCGGGATAATAAGGGGAATGGAGGGGATTGCTTTCCTTCTGGTGAAGATAATTATAAGCTTAATTCACGAGTTTTATTTGGGTTGAGGCGAAGGTTATTACTACTCGCCCAGGATGTGATATGTGCAAATTCTTCTTGGGCGGTATCTATATTAGAGGAGCCTAGGCTATAAGGAGGTAGGCCTATACGTGTCATCAGCGAATTTAGTGATAAAGTTTAAAGCATGTTTAGGGTGGAGATATGAGTAGTTTATGGAAAAGAGTGCAGGACCAATTGCGGACCCTTGGAAGACACTGGAGTTAATGGTTTTTAGTAGAGAAACGCTTCCCAGGAATTTAGTGATATGGCCCCTATCATGAAAGTATTGGTGAAGCTAGTTATAAATTTCATCAGGGATGTCAATGTTAATTAATTTTTGGAATAGTGTGTAATGACGGACAGTATCAAATGCTTTTGACAAGTCGGTCGAGAATACTACTACATATTCATTGGAGGTTAGAAATCTGTTGAAGAAGCACTGTTATGGCAGCTGTGGTTGATCCAGTAGGTCTGAATGCGAATTGGTCTTTGAGCATATCTTGGATAGGAGGGGAGTCGAAGGCTGGCTATAGGTGTCTGCAGCGTACGATGACACGTTCGACGACTCTTGAGAGAACAGGAACTACAGAGATTGGCCTGAAGTCATTTGGAGAGGAAGGACGAGGAACTTTGGAGATTGGATTTATCAAGGCGATTTTCCATTGATCCGGTATATATGAGCGAGGGCTATGGATCTGTTTATAAGGTGTGCAACTGGGGGAGCAGATAATTGGTGCTAGTAGTCGAAGGAACCTAGACGGTGTCAGATCATGATTCATGACCTTCGGCAGTGGGTTTCAGATGATCAAGCAGGCCCGCCGAGAGGGAGGGGCAGGGGGGCAAATGCCCAGGGGCCCGGCGACTTTTTAGGGGCCCGGGCCGGGCCCGCAATCAACTTATGCAAAATATTATAATCAGATATACAAAGTTTATGATTTATGCCTTTTTAAATATATTATCTTACGCTTAACTACAATCAGTTTAAACTTGAAGCATCTGAATAAAATCATTGTAGGCCTATAATATCGTGCGGTCGTACACTCACTTTTATTATTTTTTTTTACTAATTTGTTCGTACGACCGTACGATGTTATATTTATATAAAGCCTAAAGATAGTTTAAAGGCCCGTAACTACTCTGCCTAGGGGCCCGTGACTGTTCTGCCAAAGGGCCCGCGACTGCTCTGCCTAGGGGCCCGGAATTCCTGTCGGCGGCCCTGTGATCAAGTAGGTGAAACATTTCACTTTCCGTAAGGAGAGGAGTATTTGAAGATGCAGTCAGTTTTAATTTGGAGGGGATGAAGGCAGTGTCTGTGGATATAGTTGCGAAGTAAGAATTTAAGTTTTCTGCTGTAATTTGACTTTGTAGGACTGTTTCCTTTCTGGTTTGTGTTAGTTCCGACACACGTCGCCATAGAGCTCTTGAGCCTCCCTTAGCAGAGGCCCGGGAAGTGTTTAGAAGTTGAGTGAGCCAGCCACGGCAAGTATATATATATATATATATATATCTCAATATGTGTCAATATATATCTCAATATATATACATGCATGAGCGCCCGTAGAAATTTATGCAGGGGAGGGTTAAACCCTTTTAATATAGAGCAAAAAGTCATACACATCATATATAGTTTGCATTGAAAGCAGGAATTTATAGTTTCCATACTTTTTGGGTACAACTGGAAGAGAAACATTCTAACATAGTAAAAGAAGACAATTAGGGCCTATATATTTTAGCATAGACGTGCACAATTTCTAAAGTACAATAAAGTCAGTAATATAGGCCCTACTGTTGTTGAGAAACTGTATGCTGAGTGTAGGCCTAATGGCCTATACACCTATAGCTAAAAAGAAACTGAAGGCGACGATGACCTTTGCCAAATTCATCTACAACATTATTCATGAATTCTTCTTTCTTCTTGCTAACTTTTTCTCTGTGTACACTCATCATACACAATCCGGATGGTCTGTTGTCTGCCATAATTATATAGATCGTTGCCAGGTTTTCACACCACTCAGAGTGCTGAACGATCTTTCGATTGCACACGTAGTGGTTGGCATGGTTAGGAGAATAAGAATAGCTTTACGGCTAGACGCCGTAGACGGGTAGAAATTAGTATGAGCAAGCAAGTCGATGAAGTCTGCGTCTTTAAGTCCTCTTTGCGATGGTAAAGCAGACCAGACATCATACCAAGCCGATGCCTCTGTAGGCCTACTGATACAAACTTGGATCTTTGTCAATATTTATTTGTATGCGAGTCTAGCCTACCTGCCTGACAAAGGTCTTCCACGATTAAGCTGCGAAGGTGTCCAACGACGAGTGATGAGCGCAATTTGGCGAAGAACGAAAGTGTCGAACTCCGGTCACAAATGTAGTGAGTAATGAATGTTTGGCGACAAGCCAGAGCCGTTTTAAGGAGTTTGGGGGCCCTAGGCACAACCCGCACAAACCCTAAATAACATTAAACGTAATCCGATTTCCGTCTCAGTATCTCAGTCTCAGATACAGAGTATTGCATTAGTGCATTGTACGTGCATATGTGTCATTTTGTTAAATTTATTAATATAGTACACTGTTACTATATTCAGCTAAACACAGCTAACACATCAATCTTTGTACTACAAGTGTAAAATAAAAGTTTAGTTTAACATACTTTACAGTTTTAATTGTTTATTTGTTATACAATCTGTAACGACAGTTTCTTACAAACATCGCTTTCGTGTTTTGCTCTGAGCAAAGTCTTTTATAATATCATCGAAATTCAAAGACTCCAACACATCTGATTCTATGCTCATGACATCATACGGCTGCGAAGCTAGTTCTTGATAAATTTAAGTTTTGAGAAAGAACGTTCACCCGTACAGTTTGTCAGCATCATTGACAAAAAGATTGATGACCCATCGTTGTTGTTGAAAACAAGCGACAGACAAAGCAATACACAGACTTCTGCGATGGAGAAAAGAGCAGCCACTCGCGACAAACTGATTCACCATTTCGCAGTTCACGACGGAAACAGGAATCAGTTAAGCAACGTCTGTGCAACTTATCTCCCGTTCGATACACGCGTTGAGTCGTACTAAAGTCAGACTCTTTATGCTGGCAACTAGCAGGACCTTTACGAATCCAATAAGATCGCAATTCCTCCGTGATTGGACTCCATAAGGCTACATCAGTTGGATAGTCCGCTGACTCCGCAGGGCATACATCTTGCGAAATAGGCTTCGAATTTTGGTGTTGTGACAACATCTGTACTTTCGACTGGTAGGCTAGACCATCATCTTGCAGCGACAATAATTGTTAATATTTATCGCAAACAATGACATCAGTAGACGAGTAAGACAACGTAAGAGTATCTTACGTCTCAACAATGTCGGACTGCGATGATGATTGTGTTTTCTGACTTTGAAAAAAAGAAGATACTTCTGGATGTTTGTTCGACATTTCAATTTCAGTTGCTTCCTTTTTTCTCTTCGCGGCACCACTCATATAATTTCTACGCATTTTTGATGGGTTGTCTGATATTTCGTTTAATTGATCGTAGGCCTAGTGATAATTGGCCAAAAGTTGCAAATCGGTTTACCGTGAACGACGGTGATAACTGACAATCAGAATCTTAATGTGCATAACAAAAAGGGTAGAAACTATCAAAAAACCTCAACCTTATACATTGGAGGAGGTGGAAATGAAGTGATTTTGTTAAGTTAAATAAGTTTGCCAAGTTCACTACCGACTCAGTAGGGGCCTACCGAGCGTCGACACGCCAACATCATTCTATTTATCCTATTAACTGTGCGAAATTTGATACGCTTTTTGCCCTTTTTATAATTTAAAGTTTAAAACAATTTATAAAATGACTAGATTATAGGACAGAGAGATTTAATATTAAAAATTAACATTAACTTACCAAGACATAAAAATTCCTTGAATAGCGTTGTGAAAAAGCAGACAAATGAAAACAAACATAATAACCCATAGCCTACAGGAAGTTGTGCGCCGTCGTCGCCATGCGTTAAAATTATTGATTTATTTCTATAGCGCTCTGATTTTATTACCAATAATTATATTTAACTAAAAATGCAGACCGCAGACATTTGTTTAAAAAAATAATAAAAATGTGTTATTGTTCTTACTTTACTTTGCAGAATTGTTACTTGTAAGAACAGAACTTATAATATTGTTATTTTGTTTCTGGGCCGCCGCGGGGCCCCCCGCTGCGCGGGGCCCTAGGCCCGGGCCTCGCGTGCCTATGCCTTAAAACGGCACTGCGACAAGCGTATAGTGAAGGTTATAATAAACCGGTTAAAATATCCTGCCACGAGCGAGTAATAATGTCCGAAAGAACACGTTGCACAGACACTTCGTGAGAAATCTACCTCTGAGCATTCGGATGCGACTTTGACAAATATTTCATGTACATGTATACTGATTTGCAGACTGTATGGTAGGCCCTATATCTAATGCATCTGTAAAGGCCGCATCCTACAGGACTCCATCTCAATATTTGTGCACTGCAGGTCACTTGTGCACTGCAGGTCACTCAGCGCATCAGACCCAAGATCGTTCCACTCACTAAACTGAGTTTAGTTGTACATACCATCAGATCTTCCAGCTGGTGACTTGGAAAACGACAGAAAAGATTGTTTTAATGACTTCACTGGCTAGACATTACAGCACTTTCTTATCAATTTATTGATTTCAAATTTACTTATAATCCTGTGTTCTCGAATAGAGCCTACAATGATGCTATCTCAAGATGAACTAATCACTCTTTCTCCTCCCACTCTGAACGCCCACACACACACTAAATATTGTATTTACGTATATATATAAAATATACACTAAATATTTTATTTACGTATATATACATATATGTACATATGTACATACATACATACATACATACATACATACATACATACTGTCAACCCAATCCTTCCGTTGACAATCCTTCTGATTAAATCCTTGTTCTCTTCGTACTTAACGCCTATTTAACGTTCACCTTTTGAACTTAAATCTACGTATAAGTAGCTTTATTTTCTACTGTGTAGCCTCGCCTGAATTAATCCGCAACACAGTTTAATATCTTTTAGTTTAATAAGAAACAAACAGACAGAACTCAATTCGATTACAACTCAACTAGTCAGCCACACTACTACAGCGAACATACGAATTCAAACTTCTCTAGTCAGCATAATTCTTCGCGCCTCTTGACACACCTGTCTTCTGAAGTTCTGTGCGCGCAACCGAAATCTAATAATATACATATAGCGCGCCGCTGCCGATATCGGCCGGCCGCGCGTGTCACTAAGACTAAACGTTATACATCAATCATATATACATATACACGTGAAACTAAAGTAAGCGCACTAAATATATACGCTAATATCTCGCACTGCAAAACTGTACACAAAACTCAGTTCACACATACATACAATGTCATACATACATACATACATATATACATACATACATACATACATACATACATACATACATACATACATACATATATATATATATACATATGTTTATACCACAGCTGTATTAAGAATTAGTTGTCCTGTGTCCACACTCCTCAGTCTTGTAGGATGATATATTGCGCCTGTCACTATCAAAGCCTCCTATAGAGTTTTGATCAACATAGGAGAAATCCTATCGTTCAACACTCTCACGGCCAACATCAGACCGAGAGGGTAAAGTTTCCAGTATCCACCGTTTCTCTTAGCAGTCGCTTAGCCTACTGACCGGTCCCAAAGGTCAAAGCTGACATTCGCAGGTTCCATTAGGCGTATACTGTTCTCTTTCTATAGTAGGCCTATATCGAGTATATCTATAGTGCTATTTCTATAATATCGAGTGAGTTTCGCGTTGGCACAAACTCTGTTTGACAAAGGCTCTCATATTTTATCTAATCACCGTTAAAATTTAGGGCGCAAATTATATTTTTTATTGTATCAATGCCCAAAAAGTTGTGTGAGCATGCGCCTACCTCCGCGCCACAGAGCCAAAACTTGTGTGAGCAGCGGCGCCTTTGGCGCCATAGGTTCCCGGGCCCCTGCCCCTTAGGGTCGATACTTTTGAAATCAGCAGACGCCTACCATATACTCTGTGAGCTCCATGCGCACCAGCGGTTTTTGATTATTTAATGCCTGGGCAAAGTTCATAGAACAGTTATAAACTCTGTTGGTATTAAAAGTTATCAAGAGGTGACGATGTATGAACTTGATGAAGCTGTATTTCACACTGAACTAGTAATTAGCGCATTAATTATTTAATTTACCATGATTAAAATATTTATGTTTTAATTACGATGTTGGTGTCTGTTCTAGTTTTCAGCAAAAAGTTAAATCGCAGTCATTTGATAGACTTGTACAATATCAGCATCGTAGTGCCTTATCGGTCGCTTCAGTCATTCACAGATCTACGCGAGCGTTTAATGCCACAAGTTCATCCAGTTCCGTTTAGCCTGCAGTAGCCTATACGAAGCTTCGAGTTTAACATGCTCAACAAAAGTTCCTGTAGTTAGCATCTTCGAAGGTCGTCAAGAGAGGAGGGAGGATTTAAAATGACGTCTGAAGAGGAGAGATCTTGTGTGAAGGCTTCAATGTTTATGGAACTAATGCGGCGGTGAGATCAGTGGCGTAGCCAGGTTTAAACACCAGAGGGAGCGAGCACATAAAAAAGGCCCCAATTACCAAAATAGATAATTTCAATTAATTTCATTCATCTGTTAGGTGACGGATCTTCTCTGTTAGGTGAATTCCTCTGTTATATTTATTCCACATTTTCCATATACATCGAATAGCAATTTAAATTTTAGTGAAATAAAATATGAAAAATACAGATAGTAGGCCTATATGGTGCCCCTTAGTGCTCAATGGGGCACCAAAATCATACGTGACAACTGGTTTGTAAGTAATGAGGATTAACTGGAAAATTTGGGGGTGCCAAAATTAAATCTTACAAATATATTTGGGATAAATTAGTTAAAATTGCATCAAAATTAACAGTAAAATTATTGGTTTTAACCCTCATTTTGGTACCCCTTCCTTTGGCGCATGGGGACACAGGACCCCGAACTCCCTAGCTATGCCTCTGTTCAAGGGGCTCCTAAAATGCGCTTTATAATCTTCATAAAAGTCTAGACACATATATACATAAATGCATGCATGGGTATATGTATGCAGGTGTAATATATGTATGTATGTACATAATACTTTCTTAAGTACGTATGTACATAGGTATGCTTGCACCTAGGCCTACGTAATACGTAAACGAGTACCCTTAATACAGTGACTTTTACTGAACGTAGAGTCCGTGTGCAAATCTTGGTTAAGTAGTTAATAACATTTAACTAAAAAAAATTGGAATGGAAATGTAGGATATAATACGATCGCTTTTGGTCTGTATAAGATATCAGATTTCTTCCAAGGCCTACAACAATTTGGTCCATGCAATCTCGAAATCAGATTAATCTAAACTAATTTCAGAATTGATTAAAATTAAACATTGTTAGTCATCTCAGGCGTTCTTTTGATATTTGTTCTCCGGATATGACATTCTAAATCCGAAGAGATCAATTTTGTACCTGGGCTTTTCTGGATTCATTATTTTATGTATGGTTAATACAACATATTATAGCATTTACAACATAGCCACACGCATGGATGAGGCTCTTCTTGAGTCAGTTCCGTTGACGACGATATTTTGTGGCAGCTGTTTGCGTCATTCTAACGAGCCAGGTTGTACTTGACAAAAGGAAGCTCAATTTCTTTGTCATCATCATCATTATCGTTGCAACCTAGTTCGAGGATAATGGACTTGGCATGAGCTGGAATCGGCTTTTTTGACACCTGTTCTGCTGCCTTTGATACACTGCAAAGAACAAGAAGAAGATTCTATATACAAATGCTTCCCTGCCAGCAAGCCCTTTTAGAGCACATTTAGGACCCATATTCCCATATTGAGCCCATATGGGTACCATCCAATGCCCATGAAAATGCTGGCATGGTATTAACCAACACTCTAGTGTTACCTTGGGCGCATGTCTTCTGATTCATGGTCAACATATCTTATTAGAATTAGATCATATTACAACTAGACAAAAGTTGTGCCTCTGCTTTCTCTTTTCTTACTTAAACAATAATATTTAAGACTGGTCTTTTTCCAGCAAATTGTGCTTTTCAGTTGGATTAATAAATCAGTGTGAGAGCAATATCTGATTAATAAAAGTGATGCTACAGATGATAGTGAACGATGGTGATTACGATGATGAAGATGATGAAAATAATAATAATAATAATAATAATAATAATAAATAATAATAATAATAGTAAACCTAGATAATATTAATAATAATAATAATAAATAATAATAATAATAATAAAGTAATAATAATAATAATAATAGTATAGTACAGATATTATATGTAGGCCTATATATAGGTAGATAAACAAACAGACAGACAGACAGAGACTAGATCAACTCATGACATAAATAAATTATTATAATAGATTACTAACGGCATAGCGAGGCGTTCCGTTGGGTAAGAGGTCAGACCGGCACAATACAGGATGCTGGGTCCGTAGCTGATCATTACCACGTTCAGTTTGTGTTCAGTCTGTTGAACAAGGGAAACATTTTCTTAAATCTACAGCATCCAATATAATAAATCTACAGCGATACAAGACATTATTTTGTATGCAGTCAGCTATTATAAGGCATACAGTATACAATACACTGGTGCTGATCATACAATGCTACCAAACACCGTGGAAGCAACTTTGAGCGTGATTAGCGCTTGGAAAGATACGACTGTCCATATAATGTCTGGGCCAACTCAGCCTGACATCCCTCCTGGTAGTAATATGTATAGGTATGTCCAGTGCTCTTTTTCTAGAAAAAAAGGTTCCAGAACGGAACAATAGGTTCCGGAACGCAACATTTTTGGGCGGGCTAAAATCACGATAAAAAACGGGATTGGGTGTTGGTAGGGGTCTGAATAAACACTGAAAACAGTTCAAAAACACTGAAATTAAATTAAAATAACAAAATTATTGTTTTTATTAATAAAATTTAAAAAAATATTTTTAGTAGCTGAAAAAAGGTGCCGGAACGCCGTTCCGGCTCGTTCCGGCTGAAAAAAAGCCCTGGGTATGTCTCTGGATATTTATATAGTGCCTACTGTGCCTCACAAAGGCACCAAATGTGTAGCAACAGAAGGTTGAGGAGGGGTAAAAAGAGTCCTGTCATTGGATTGCTGTTGTCGTATCTGTGCCTCAGCCAAAAGATCCTTCAATCGCCAGGACCATATGGGGCTTCTGAGGAATTCTAAAGAGTCGTGTAAATGAGGTTAAGTGCGCTGTTGAAACTATTTAGATTTTTTTCACAACCAACACTTCTAATAAATTCTGCACCTACCTTAAATTTGTCGATCAGTTCTTGAAGCGTAATCTCTCCCTTAATCTCAAACCGATCCCATATTGTAAATTCAACATCTCCGTACTGAAAACAGTATGCATGATTATATACAAATATTTATTTACTTATTGTGCTCATTTAATGCAAAAGGTCAATAAATCTGAAAAAAACACGAGACAAGACAATGTATGCAAACAACTTTTCCAATAACGGTGCCTTAAAACCCATTAGATTAGATTAGATCGAATACTATGGCCTCATTATATCAGATGAAAACAAGATTTCCATAAAGAACTGGATCCCTAGAGGTTCTACGTTTATACCTTTTTCTTGGCGGCTGCCGTTGGTCGAGTGAAGACAAAACTAATGGTTGCGATATTGATGTAACCGTTTTTGAACGATTCGATCTTCCGCATGCCTTGAATCCACTGAAAATAAAGAAAATGTTAAACCGGCTGAGAACAATTTGAGGATACGAGGATATAAAGAAGTTTCGACTATGCCTCCAAATGTCTATGCATATGAGATACATTTTCTTCATGTATATACTTAGAACTGTCCATTGGTTTTTCTCTGTGGCTCAGACTGTCTCCCATTTAAGATACATATTCTTCACAAATTTCACTTCTACCTGCAACTGAGGTAGGAAGAACATACACATGCATGTTCTTTAAAGTACTGCCGTGCCAACTGCGATAAGGACGCTATAGAAGTTTTCTGATTATAGGCCACGATAAGATGAGATTATATTTGACCAGATTACTTTACCTTACAAAGGTCTATGTATATTAGATTAGATTAGATTAGATTAGATTAGATTAGATTAGATTACCTTGTAAAGTTCAATGCAGACCAATCCGACAACAACAGCAGTCGTTGTTGCAATGGCTGGAATGATCTTGCCTGCGATCAGCTTACTCTGAAAACACAGATATTCCAGCCTTTTGTAATACAGTGTAATGTAAACGTAAATTTTTATAGCACCACTACAAGAAAGATCCTCAGCAGCGCTCATGACAAAATGACACCAAGGTGCATGGTTTACACCCTGTGATGGAATGGAGGGTACTTTAAAATCATATTGGACAAATCAGGAGATCAGCTAATTAGAACTGAAGATTTCAGGAATGTAGGAATTTGGGCAAATTATATCAAATTAAAAAAAATTTAATAGAAATGCTCAGTTCATTTGATAACTGCATGAATAGACAGACTATCACTGCATAATTGCTATGTAATTTTAAACGTTCATTCTTACTTAATAACAGGCAATATTACAGCCATCCAAAGAATATATTAATTAATATTTATGCATCGAAAGTGAGACCAAAAGGAAAAGTCTTGCTAACATGGTCAGCCAAATTTCTCATAACAGATTTAAAAGAGGCATTTCTCACAAGCAACTATTTCATCAGTTTTTGTTAGCTGTGTTAGTGCAGTGTTAAAGTGTTAGATTAAACATTTTTCACAGAAACCAACAGAATGTGACCAAACACTTTAACTGTTGTTACATTGTGCAGAAGATCATTCTATACCACAATTATGTTATGCTATGCTGTGCTATGTTAACTGGTCTTATACCTTATGCTGTTTCTATGTAATGCCATCCTATGCTTGTTATGTTAACTGTTGTTATACCTTATGTCGATCGGCTGGCATGATGCCATAGTTTTCGGCCCTGAGGTTCGACGCTGCAACGATAAAGTCCATGTGGAAATTGGAATCATCGTCCTTTTCGAAATGCATAGGACGCAGTGTGAGCTTAGTGCTCTGTTCTGGCAAGGCCTGGACTATCCTCTCCATCTCTTCAATGGAGTCAGCATCTGGAACACCAACCAAAATATACCGGGTGTAATTAACTTCAATCGTGTAATATACACACTGTTGTTGGCCTAACTGTGATTTACAGGCCTAACTTTAACATTATTGTAAATTTGTACAGCGCCTCTCCGAGAGAATCTCCACCGAGGCTGTACGTGTAGTTGAAAGTAGGCTCGATGTCTGGACAGAGCAGACACTAATGTGACCTGAATGATAATGGCACTAACCAGTTCTAGATTAAATTGTCGTGTCTAGACAGTGGACTAGACTAGATCAGATTAGGTTTGACCGATTAGATTGCATTTGATTTGATTACGCTGGATTAGATTCTATTCAGATTCTCAAAGACGCTGGTACAATACTGAAAAACTCTCTAGTACTTGAATACTAGTGGTGCTATTACTCGGTATTCAAGTATGTGAACTTGAGTAAAAAGTATGCAATTGTATAATCTAGCACAAGTACAAGTACTGATTACTAGGCCAACCTAATGTTTTGTTGGCTGCTGCTTCCTTTGCCTCCTCGTCGTTCGTCGGAATGTGAACCTTCGACGTTGGCTGGAACGCGTCGATGGTGACACTGGCTGCCAACTGAGCGATCTCCTCTCGGTTCCTGTTGACTGGAAGTCCGAATATCTGGGCGACGAGATTGGACGCCGCCATGACATAGTCCAAGTGAGTAGACTGTTGAAGTTACAAACAACACCTGAATGAACCATAGGCCTAGTCGTGATCGTAAACTCCAATTTATAATAGCGCTTCTCTAAAGCTAAGCACAGGGCACCAGCGTATTCACGAGTGCTGCATCGTATCAGAAGGGTTGTCCAGAGATGTAAAGAATTGAATGGACGTATACCTTCGACTGATGCTATTTGCATTGTGATAAAGAGAGCTTGGTTGGATTCTGATCACATTTCATACCTACTAGGGGCCAACAAACCATTATTTGTAGTTATCAGATCACAAGTGATGCACACGTATATGAAACTCCAAGAACTTAAAATGTAAAGTACAGGCACATATGACTTAATACAGGCCCTTTTAATTGCCTCATATGTACATGTACATATAGTATTAATATATTGTCTTACGTAGTTGGACTAATTAGATAAAGTTGTCTGATTTCAGTTACATCAAAATGTCCTATGCCACGGGACAGTCTATATGAACATTCAAGCCACACAAAAGTGTATGCTGTAAGTAGAAATTACAGTTGCGACATTTATGCGTGAAAATTAGGACTCACGTTTTCAACACTGAACTTCTGCAGAACCGGACAACGTTTCGGACCGGACCAGAAGGGGGCGCCAGTCTTGGTCACGTGGTCAGGAGGAAAAACGTGCAGAAGTTGGAGGATCTGGTTGGTGTAGTTGTCCTCGAATTTCTTGCGAGCCCAGACGACACAATCAGAGAAGGTCTTGGGTGCCATGTCTACGAGAACAGTCTTCAGCTCCTGCAGGATCTCCATCTTCCAATGAACATCGAGGTAAGACAAGGTGAGGTAAGGTAACATAAGGGTTGGTTGGGTAAGATATGGTAAGGGCAAGATTAAGTTATATCAGTAAAAAGTAGGAAAAGTAAAGACACGGAAACAGTCGGACAACTTAGGGTGACGTAAGTTAAGGTAAGCTAAGACAAGTAAGGTACCGTGTAAGGTCCTTCTGAAAGGTCCTTACAAGGAGCTGAAGCTCAAAGGTTAAATATAAGCTCAAGCTCAGAAGGTAAAGTATGGTAAGCTATGGCAACGTGATGTAGAGTGGGTAACAGTGATATTTTCGTTAACGAAAACTAAAATTAGAAGTAAAAATAATTGATTTCGTTAACGAAAACTAGAAGTAAAAGTAGGAATTATTTCAGCAGAAAGAACGAAATTAAGAATTGAATTAGGAATTATTTGCCGAACTAAAATTATGAACGAAATTAGGAATTATTTTCAGAAGTAAAATCATTTTACTTTTTGTGGCGCTTAAGTTGAGACGAAGGCGAGTACCGGTAAAATTGCACGCGCTCCAAACAAAATCCATTGGAAAACTTCGGTTGAGATGAAGACGCTGCGTATACCACTTCTAGTATCTTTGGTCTTCGTTGTCTAGTAATTGTCCCCACTTAATTGCGTACCAACGACCTCAGTTTCATATGCTATTTTATTTCGGGTTTGATCGTTAAATTGTAAAATTACGAGTTTATCGAGAATGTTGACCGGAAGGAAGCGAGATATCCCAATTTTGGGTTTATCATTTCGACGAAACTACATGTGCAGGCAGATCTACATGCCAAGTACTAAACGGGGAAAATGATGGAATTTGTGGAACAGCACTAGCTGGAGAAATACAAGCAATAGGCCTATAAGTCTTGGAAGGGGGATAGATGAATGGTAACACGCTGGCATAGGCCTAGCCTAAGAGCATCTTGACGACTGACTCGAATGAATTCCATCAGCGACTGCACAGCGTTTTGGATATGGTTGTCCACACAGTAGTGCCTATCCGGTTTCGCTGATACTAGATAATTCTTCGTTTCGTATTAATGATAACCACACGACTCAAAATTCAAATTACCAGCATTGTTAGACTAACGCTTCACCCCTTGTTTTACTTCAAACAGTTTTTTCTTTATTGAGACAGGTTTGGTGTGCTTCTCTCTCCAAGCGTTGCATATGTACTTTTACAGCATGGAAATTAATAATTATTTGGAAAACTAAAATAAGAAGTAAAATTATTTGAGAACTAAAATAGGAATTAGAAGTAAAATTATTTGTGAAGTAAAATTAGAATTAGAAGTAAAATTCAAGAGCTCAGAACTGAATTAGAACTGAATTAGGAATTATTTTCAGAAGTAAAATATCACTGGTGGGTAAGAGGTAAGGAAATGAAAGGGTAAGATTAGAAAAAAGGTTATCTAATTAAGGTTAGGTAGGGTAATTTAGGATAAAGTAAAGTGAGGATAAAACCGTAAGATAAGTTAAGGTAGGTTAAAGTGATTTAAAGTAAGAGGAACATAAGGTACATAACGTATAGCTTAAATAGGAGGCGATTAATGGAAAAGGAGAAGTCAAGAAAACAGAGTAAGAGGTTATGTAATAGGTTGAGGAAAGTTAAAGGAAGGTGAGATGAAGTGAGGTAAGGTGATGAAAACAAAGAAAGACATACGAAGGTAAGTAAAAGTATGGAAAGGAAAGGTAAATAAAGTAAAATAGGGGTAAAAGTAACATAAAAAGGTAAAGTAAGGAAAGGTAAGGTTAGATAAGAAAAATTTTAAGAAAGGTATTTGGTAATCAGTTATGCGTTTCTCAACCGCGTTTAATTTCGTCTTAACTTGGCAAAGGTCAAGGAAATGATGTGCATTGAATGAAGGGATCCAGTGTATGAATCCTATTAGATCTTGATTGGATCAGACTAAATACCGGTTTGCATCCCTCCATTTTACGTGTTGTCTCAATGAAATCTTTTTCAGCAAAATATTTTGCTGAAGTCTCAATCGATTGCTTGAAGAGACCTTCAAATTCATCTCTCGCCCACTGAAATACACCAACGAGACAGTTATTTGTTAAAATTATCAATTGCCAGTTTGCAACACATCACATACGTTCGTACTACATTGAAACACACACATACATTATAAATACATACATACATACATACAAACATACACAAATACATGGGAAATACATGAATGGTAATACTCTTGCAAGAATAACATAAGATCTTGAAAGACACAGTTCAATACCATCAAGCCCCTCTAGGTTGACTCAGTCTTCCACTCCCTAGGGGGCTGCAGTAAAATGAGAGGGTGCCTAACAGGCTGCCAAGACGTGTGTTAATTAATATCTTGATAATTGTACCATCATGTTTCAGTGTAACTTACTGTTTGTCAGTGAGCTTGCGAATAAACATGAATATGTATTATTATTAATGCATACACATATGCATACATACATTTGTACACACACATGCACACATACACAAACATACATACATACATACATACATACATCCATACATACAGACTGACTGACTGACTGATCATTTTTACAGAAATCTAAAGTTTGATAAATATTGTCCCAAAAACGAGTACAAAAATCGCATGCAATAGACATGGTGGATGGAAACTCGTCTGTCGGTGCCATTTTATTACATTGTATTATATAAGATACCAATAGTAATTCCAAAATGGCAATAAAATGTGAGGTTTGTTGTACCTGCAGAGTGTGCTCAATGGCGACAGGAAAGTGTTTGAGGGTGCACATGGGGTAGGACTTTGCCGGAGCGTCTTTCGTGTCCGAGTAGCACTGAGTCAGATGAGGAATGACCACCTGTAGGCTGCAACGGGCGCCCAGCGTCCCAGAGTCAAACATTGGCCTCAGGTTGAAGACACATCGTTGATCAACGTATTTCCCTAGAAATTGTAATAAAAATATAAATTAAATAGAGCTAGAAATTATGAAACATAAAATTAAAATAAATTAGAAACAAATGGAAATTAATTAAAATAAGCAAACACGAAAATAAAATAAGCATAAATTCATAGAGATGATTAATATTTAGTATTTATTTATATGAAACAGTATTTTTAGTATATAATATATACAAAAACTATTCTGCTTGCGCTTCCTAGCGAACCCACCTGAAGAATGAGAACGCTGAATGTACACACTGCTAGTGGGAAGATCCAACAGACAGTCCTCATCCTCATATTCAGAGCCTAAGAAAATGAAGTGGCTAATACCTCGTGCCTATGGCTGCATGTCTCCCTTGTATTAGATTATGCCTAAGGTATTCACAGTAGTAGTAGTAGTAGTAGTAGTAGTAGTAGTAGTAGTAGTAGTAGTAGTAGTAGTAGTAGTAGTAGTAGTAGTAGTAGTAGTAGTAGTAGTAGTAGTAGTAGTAGTAGTAGTAGTAGTAGTAGTAGTAGTAGTAGTAGTAGTAATAATAATAAAAATGCTATCCCAAATTTGTGAAATTCTGAGTGATTACGTGTACCTCCTGAAGGTAAAAAAGTAATAATAAGGATAAAAATAATAAATACTAATAATAGTAATAATAATAATAAATAATAGTAATAATAATAAATAATAATAATTATAATAATAGATTAACATGCAGACTTTAAAAATTGAAACATACATGTATTGTAGGTATCATCTTCTCTTTTTGCTATATTACTTTTGATTGTATTCCAGTCCTGCACTCACTTGCATCCACATTGTCCAGTGCATTGACCACAGCGGTCAAGCCTCCATAGAAGTCATCGCTGTAGACGTTTTCCGTTTCAGGGCCAACCCGATTCTCATGTGCCTCGATGTTAATTGCTGGGTTCATCTTCTTAACTGACTCCGCAGCCGTCGATGACTTCAACTTCTGTAGCCAATAATGCATAACAATTAGTTAAATAACTCCCACTTTCACTTTTCGTAACAAGTAATTTTCACTTTCACTTTCATTATAATGTCTTTCGATTTTCATCAAATGAGTGAGTAGCTTTCACTTTCATTTTTTTTAACTCATGGCAATTACTTTCACTGTCACTAACAAGGACACAGACAGACAAATTTAGCAGACGGATAGACACATATTATGCATACAAGGAAGTAAGTAACTAATTAAGTATTTTCTTTATTAGCCAATTGTCAATCGCACTGTTGTGTACAGACATCTAATAAACACAGTTAAAGGTATATAACATCTTAACAATAAATGTTTTACACACCAGGCTGTTGGCTGGGGGATTATGCGGTCATGGGCAAGGGAACGGAGGTAGTAGGTGGGTTTGGTTGGAGGTAGTAGTTGGTGCAGGACGTGGCCCGGGTCCGTCAGTTCCAAAGAGGCGAGTGTTGGCATTATACATTATATTTACATACATACATATACATACATACAGACATAAATATATCATACATATATAAATTACACACACATATAGACATACATGTATCTACACACTTACATAAATGGATACATATCCTACCTCAACGTCTGCCGGGCGGAATAGAAACTGTCTGTTGAGATTGGATTTTTCGATGGTGTCCATATCAGTGACGGTCACCTTTCCTTCTGGGTCAGTTGCCACTCCCATCATGGCCCAGTTCTTCAGCATTTCACATCCAATTGCCCCTGCTCCCACCTGTGGCATACAAACATAAAAACACATAAACATATGCTGAATATAATTATGTAGCACCTCCATGACAAGATATGACTTTGATGTTAGTATTAGAAAATGACAAACTCATGCTGGATGGAAACGTTGATGGATTGATAGATGGATGAACCAAAAGAAAGGAAGACATACAGACAGCCTGAGGGATGGAGTGATTTACAGGCAGACAGACTGATATATAGACAGATAGACAATTTGATCTAAGACAGATAGACCAGATAGATTGTACTAAACTAACCAGGAAAAGTTGGGCCTTTGCCAGTTTTTCCTGTAACTCTTTGCCGAAGACGGCAATCTGTCCATCATATCTGGAGCCAATCTGTAAGAGAATCACTAAAACTTCAATTAAATCATTATCATACACAAGCAATATAACCAATGGTGATAACTATGATGACAAACACAATGTCGATGATGATGATTTTGACAATGATGATGATAATGATATGATGATGAGTGCATGATCTAATAATAATAATAATAATATTTATTCCTTAATTAAGCGCCTGCAAACGCACTGCGCTGTACATGTACATGTTATGCGATAAATCTTAACTACTAACAGAACAGAAAGCCTGCAATACACGGCGCAAATTGCAGCCTACAAAGCATGTCCGCCTATGGGACTCGATCTCTGTACCTCTCGCACTCTACGCCAGATGTTATCCAATGCGCTATCGGGCCCACCGATAGCGCATTGGATAAACCCTGCTTTTCTCATATTATCTGTTCTCATGCAATAACTGTTATAGCGCTGTTAACGCAATGAACCAGATTATCTCAATCAACGGTTGTCTCACGTGAAACTGGAGTCAAAACACGTAATACGTTGGAGAAGCCCTGAATGAAATGTGAAGAGTCAGAGAAACCAGAAGAGACAGGAGGATGGTTGCTGATGATGATAGTGATCATCATAATGATGATGAGAATGATTACGATTGATGATAATGGTTTGCGATGATGATTAGACGACTAGAGCGGTGATGATGATAAAAATTGATTATGATAATCATGATGATGACTTTAATTATGATAATAATGGCTGATGATGACAACGGTGATTATAATGACGATGATGGCCACAAAAACTACTGATGCTGATGATGATTATGATTAAGTTGATGATGATATGGACGACGACGATTATGACCATGAAGTGATCATAAAGAAGAAGACGACGGTGATGGAGATGACGGTGATGATAGTGATTGATGATGTTGATGATGATGATAACTGATTTTAATAATTGACGGCAACAGTGATGATGATGCTGATGACAATGACGCATCTCTTACGGGTTGGCAGATGTCTTGAAGTCGACCGATGTCTTCGCTGGGTAGACAGTCAACTGCATCGTAATACAGCCACTGGTTGATCGGGCTAAACTTACCAGTGAGCGCCTATCGGTGATCAACACAACAATCAAAATACATTATCGTCGTCGTCCTCACCACCGTCGTCATCATCATAAATATCATCATTAGTTTTTAGATTATTGGCACCGTCATAGTCATCAGAGTCATTGTTATTATCATCATCAACATCATCATCGCGATTATCCATATAACTTCATCATCACAGTCATCTACGTCGTCATCATCATCAGTTGTCATCACTATCATCATTGTTTGTATCATCATAGTCGTCGTCGTCATAATCATCATTGCTGTCGTCATAATCGTCATTCTTGTTGTCGTCGTCGTCATCATCTTTATCACTTTCTTAATCACCATCAACACCATATATTCATGAATAGGCCCGTGGATGAGTAACTGTGTAATAGTTTGATATTAGCCCATAAAATGTACATGAATAAAATAGCTATGATTTTATACGTAATATGTGTAATTGTGTATGTAAATGTTTGTGGATTGGGGAGACAGGACTGACTTTAAATACTGTGGTTAACCACAGTAAACTTTGCCTCAATTTGAAAAAAGATTTTTTCAACATGGAAGCCAATGCAATATTTTAGCACATACGTTATATGTCTATATCTAAACGTATCAGTTATAGCCCTAACTAAAGAGTTCTGAACTCTTTCAAGTTTAATCATGTTTGACATCATAAAGCCAACAGTAATCGAGGTGACGCAAGATCAATGCATTCGCCAGAGATACTTGAAGGTCATAAACGTACATACAAGTAGGCCCAGAGGCGTAACTTTGGCCTAAAAAGTGGGGGGTACCAATACCTTGGTCTAAAAAGTGGGGGGTACCAATTTCTTCTCCACTTTCGTTTTTCGCATAACCATTTTGAACATTTTCCCTGCCAGTATTTTCATTAATTTTGGCTCTCGATTTATCTGTGTATCTATAGCACTTTCATACTTTTGACGGAGATTGCATTCTCTGGGAAGGCACAATAATAAAATATTGATAGACATTGTTTAAAAAGTGGGGGGTACAGTACCCCCCAGTCCAAAAAGTGGGGGGTACGGGTACCCCTCGTACCCCCCACAAATTACGCCTATGAGTAGGCCTATATGATGATTTACCATTCACAAAGTCGGCAAGGGACACAGTAGAATAAAAAAACAATGCCCAAGTTATGAGCAGCATTAGCGAAATCAACATGCAAGTCCTCCATTTTAAATGATTTAAGCCATTGAAAATGGCCATTGAAACTTTTTAAGTTGCTGTGGAGTACCCAATAGGTAGTAGAAATTCAGTTAACTACGGATTAAGGAGGGTTTTATTGGAATGCCGGACAGTTACCCCCCTAGACATATTCCCCCCGGACATATTCCCCCGGACAGTTACCCCCCGGACACTTTCCCCCCAAATCTAGGTAGGTCATTTCCCCCCCGGACAAATTCCCCCCTCTGTGGATTTATGTATGTATGTATAATGTGTATATATGCATATATGTATGCACATATGTATGCATGTATGCATATATGTATGTATGCACGTATGTAAGTATGTATGTAAGTATGTATGTATGCATGTATATATGCATGCATGTAAGTATTATGTAAGTATGTATGTATATATACATCTAAGTATGTATGTAAGTATGTATGTATATATGTATGTAAGTATGTAAGTATGTATGTATATATACATGTATGTACATGTAAGTATGTATGTAAGTATGTATGCATATATGCATGTATGTATACATGAATACATTTATGTATGTATGTACGTATGCATGTAAGTATGTATGCATGTATGTAGGCCTATGTATGCATGTATGTATACGTGTATACATTTATGTATGTACGTATGTATGTATGTATGTTTTGATCATTAAAACAGAAAGCTTTGTGTATGTTGCACTGGGGGGAAATGTCCTAGTATGGGGGGGGGGGGAAATTGTCCGGGGAATAACTGTCCAGGGGGGAATATGTCCGGGGGGAATATGTCCAGGGGGGTAAGTGTCCGTTTACCGTTTTATTGGCCATCATCCAAGATTGCACCTCCACGAAGACAGTAGATAGCAAACACACATTTATCTTGATTATATTAGCTAACGCTCTAGTTTGTAGTTGCCTGCATTTCCATAACTCAACTTTAAAGTGCGTAAAAAATTTGCACAAATTACAGTGTTGATTCAGAACTCTGGCCATAACGAAACACCTAAATTTCAACAGCTCAATCTTCTACTGTAGTTGCTACACTGACTGCCTGTCATACAAATAATCCACTTTAATATTTGTCTCACAGTTTATAATATTGGCCAGCCAACTTATCGCTCATCTTTGCTCACTCCTCAGGCTCACAAATACTCGCACTCGCTCACTTGATGCTCTGACTCGTATACAGTGCCTTGAACCAAAACAGTATTGGGTTCTTGGTGTTACTGTGTTGCCAGCCCTCGGCTCTGGAATTCGCTGCCGGTTTCTGTCCTCTCTGCTAGTTCTGTGATGGCGTGTAAGTCAGGACTGAAACCAACGCATCTGTGTCAAATATATCTTAACTCCGTATACCCAATCTCCTGGACGCTGGGGCCTCACGGACCATCGATTGAAGCCTTGTGCATTACAATAACGACACTATAGAAGTTCCACTATAGAAGTTCCCAGAATGGATTGAATTTATATTATATTCAGATATGTATATATGATTCGATATATATAATAAATATATAAACGTGACTATATATAATTATAGCATGTAAATGAAGGTTAGTATGCATGTACCTTCATGATCTCCTGAGCGGCTATACCTCCGATGATCGCCTGGATTGGACTGAGGTTTCCAGAAGCAGTGTAGCAGAATTTCCTAAGGAGTGCCTCATCGATCGTTTCCAGAGGACTCTGTGAGGATTCGTTTCTAGAGGTCGCTAGTTCCAGAAACTGATCTGCATCAGCCTAGACGAAATCAGATATCGTAGAGTAATGGAACAAAGACAGTGCTTAGCATTGTCTTGAATATTGTATAATAGCCTACCAACTCTCCTTGACTGTATGAATATCCTTAATGGGGCATATAGAGTAGGAATATTCAGCTGGACACAAAAATGGTCCTGTTTACATTTTACATACCACTCATGTTTTTTACATACCACCCATGTTCCTTACATACCACTCATGTTTTTTACATACCACCCATGTTCCTTTATAGGGCTGAGACTTGAACATTCATAGGGCCCTAGAGAATAAGCTGGGTGCTGCTCAACAATTGTGCCTAGGGAGAACTTGTGACTTCCATATGCTGCACACATTCCTAATACAGAACTTTCCAGGTACATTGGACAGACCCCAGTCAGGCAGATATGATCGAAACTAGAAGACTCCAGATGTTTGGGTACTTCACACGGTATGATGTCAGGCAGGACCACCAAGAGATTCCCGTCCAGGGAATAGTTGGCACCATGTTCAGAATTCCAGGACCACGTGGAACTGAGGATGATGAATGACACAAGCGATGTGGTCTTCCATAGCATAATACTATATATTAATAGCACTGCTCTGTTGCAGGAAGCATTAAGCAGAAGCAGAACAGAAAGCCCCATGTCATAATTATACTGGAACATAAGGGAGGCTCCATTCTCCCAGGTCCATGAACTGATAAATGGACGAATCCCAAGGTCCTGGTCATCCTAGCTTACGCCGCTACCGAAGCACGTGAAAACAGGCAATATATCCAAGGTCGTTACAGGGAGACTGCTCAGCAGGCTCAAACCCTCAACCGTTAGATCACTGGGTAACTATATAAGAGGATAAGGCTTAGAATGCATTGGAAACAGCTAAGTCCAAATAAGATTAGATTAGATCAAAAGACTGTTGATTAGAATAGAATATAGCTTACCAGAACAGAATAGAATAGAATAGAATCTGCATTTCTTCTAACCTGGTTCCATGGTTTTGGCAGAGTCTTGTTTCGTTTGACGAATTCGTGTAGAGTCGAGAAAGCCAAGTGCAGTTGCTTCAGCCTCTTTTCGTTGAAAATTCTCGTCTCAAACGACGGATCGTCCACAGAATCACGCAGTCGCTTCTATGAAACACAGCTTTGTCATGTACCTACAGCTGCTGCTGATGATGATGCTGATGACAGCGATGAGGATGACTGACGATGGTGATGATGATGATTAAGAAAAAAGATGACAATGACCATGCTGCTATTGTATCGTTATTATTTTTGGTGGTGGTGCTGCTGATAATGATATGATGCAGATGCTGATGATGACTGGATCAAATCAGCATTGCTGCTGCTGATGAAGATGATAACTGCAATGAAAGTGAGGGTGGTGATGGTGATTTTGATGATGGTGGTTGTGATTTTGATGATTGGAACTTATCGCTGGTGCCGTAACAGGATAGTTATAGTTTCTATTTTTGACTTGAAACCACTCACCCACGACAAAGCGGCGGTTTGTTTTGTTCCAAAAGGGTGGGAAAAATGAGTGGAATAACAAGAAGACCATGAGATTTCAATTTAGAAGTCAGTTGAATTGTGATAGATATTGTGACAGGGCCGATTTCTCGAAGGCATTTGATTTGGCCTGAATACATAACTAGTTTATGGAGGTTTTGAAAGATAGAAATTGTTCTTAACTCGATGCAAATAAAAAACTACCTGTAGTTGACCCCAATGATGAGGATTGATCGATTTTGTTAGTAAAGGAGTGGGATCCGAACACCTCAGGCTGAACCGTGATTTAAAAAATAATAAAAAATAATATTAATAATCCAAGAACTCGTGTATTAATCGATGATCAAGAGAATGAGAAAGCGTCTGGTGGGACTTTTATGAAGTCTTGTAAACTTACGAAGTGCATCTGAACAGGACTCTTAACATGAGTCACGAGACCTCCATTCTTGTAATCACCAAAGGATGAAGTGTTGCCAACCTTGATCGAATACGGTCCTAAAGAAAATAACTAGCAGATCAGTCCCTTGCACATATCTCTTCAGTCTGTCATTCGCCTTTAGGAAGAATCAGAAGATCCGTTCGTCCCTTACACTAAGTTATCATTTGCCAAGTAGGCAAAGGAAGTATTATTCATTAGGTACTTCTGTCGTGCTGGTGTCATATGCCTAAAGCATCAACAGGTGGCTCACCAAAACCAAGCCGTAATCAGTTTAATATCCAGAAGATCAATCCACTAAGACAGACTATATGGTGAATAAGTAATCTATTATTACTACTATTATTATAATTATTATTATTTATTTATCTATTAATTAACAAGATGATGATCGATGAAGAGCAGTCACTTGAAGTAAATTAAATGATCTAAATTAAACTACATATAAATTAAATTATATAAATTGAATGACATAAATTAAATGATGTAAATTGAAATTAATGGTCTCATATGTCCATGCAGTGGTACGGAAGTTCGACTGCTCTGGCAGGCATAAGATGTCATTGAACAATGGAAACTACATGAGCCATCTCTGAGAGGCAGCCGTGATTAGCGGTAATTTTCTTAGTCTCTGCATGTCACGGTGAGGAGGAAAGTCCCTTGTGCTAACCCTGAGAGCTGAGTAGCCCGGAGACCCTTCTGCTAACCCTGACAGTTGAGTAACTCTGAGACCCTTGCTAACCTTGACAGTTGAGTAACTATGAGACCCTTGCTAACCCTGAGAGTTGAGTAACTGTGAGACCCATATGCTAACCCTGAGAGCTGATTAATCCTGAGACCCTTGTGCTAACCCTGAGAGCAGTTAATAAATCCTGAGAGCCATATGCTAACCCTGAGAGCTGATTAATCCTGAGACCCTTGCGCTAACGCTGAGAGTTGAGCTTCAATGTAAGGTAAGACTTAAGATTCTTAGCCTTAGAGTTTGAGAGTGAGTGGCCTGTACACTAGAACAGACTAGATTAGATTAAATTAAAATGCATGAACAACAACACAGATGATAATAATGATGATGATTAAGATTATTATGATGACATGGATGATGGCAGTGCTGATGATGACATTGACGACAACCACAATACTGATGGTGTTGATGATGACGACGACAATAACTATGATGATCGTGATGACGATGTTGACAACAAAGACGCTGATAGCGATTTCTTAGCCTCAGCGTGTAAGAGCGAATGATCTGTCATCTGATCCTTAATGTTTTATTGTTGTTGTATTCTTGTTGAGGTCTTTCCACTGTCTTGAGAAGCATCTACAAGGCACTTTAGATACAGGTTTGTTACCTTTACCTGTACATGTTACATAGGAGAGTATTACTAGCGCACCTGTCACTGTAACCGGTTGTGGCGGGCAACTGTTGATCTGCGTCATTCCCTGGACCTCACTGAAGGTGACCAGGTCCTCGTCATCGAACATGTGACGCACATCATCGGCCAAAATGACCTCCGTCTCCTCTCCCTAAAACAGTCGTAGAGACACTTGCTTAATCTAATCTAGTCTAATCTTATTTAAGCTAATCTAGTCTAGTTATTCTAATATAATATAATCTAATTTAATCTAATCAAATCTAGTTTAATCTTGTCTAATCCAGTTTAATCTAATCTAGTCTAGTTAAATCTAGTCTAAAATAATTGAACTAATATAATCTAATCAAGTCTAGTCCAATCTAGTCTAATCCAATCTAATTTAGTCTAGTATTATCTAAGCTAATCTAGTCTAGTTTAATCTAGTCCAAGTCTAAGTCTTGTATCTGTTTAGTCTTATCTAATTCAATCTAAGATTCAATTAGACTATAGAGGATATGGTATATGAAAAGAAATTTTATGCAGGGTCATAGTTTGATATAAACCTTGATGATCTTGTTGACGTGATACTGATAAGGCGCTTCTCCATTTGTATCAATCACAGTGAAATGCTCTCCAAAGTCGCAGAAGATTCGACTGAAATCCACATCAAGAAAGGACTTTCATTCAGAATGTAAACATAATGCAAATCTTCGAAATTTCTCAGCACCACACAAAAGCCACGTCAGGGGGAGACCAGCTGTATCAAATCAAGTCCACAATAGCCAGGCTGGCTTGTCAGTGATACCATTTTGCCATTAGGGCCTACACAAAAACACTTCATTTCTAAGGCTATTTGAGTAGGCCTTATACACAACATTAGTTCCTTAATCGTAATCGTTTGCTCTAAAAATTAAAAAGCTTTGCTTAAAATTAAACTCAGGGCACCAGCTTATTCATGTGCGAGACAGAGGGAAGGAGACGAAAGAGACATAGGAAGTGTAAAATCAGAGACACTCTATGAAATATAAAATCCAGGTTTTAGGAGGCCAGAAAGCGATGGAAAGAGACAGAGGAGCTATCGCGCTGGATTATGCTTAGGTTGAGAGGAACTGGAAGGCAGCAGAGTGGATGGATCCAGAAAAGATTGATGAAGAATCTGGATTTCATAATTTTGAATGGAAAACCCAAGGAATGAAGAACAAGATTCGTTTTCCTGGAGATCATACATAGACAGAAGGAAGCTTTGGATTGTGTTTAGGCTGAGAGGATTGGAAGATGGAGGATTGGATTGATAAAAGAAACATTCCTTGATTTCCTTCCTCATACAAATAAATAACACAACAAATAAATCACAACAAAGAAACTACTTTTCTCGAAGACTGCGTTGCTTACCCAAAGACACCTTTAGTCTCAGCTGAGATGAAGTAGATTCCACGCTCATGACATTTGTCGCCTAGCAACAGCTGCTCATCTGCGTCCGATCGAGTCAGTATAACCACCTGTCAAAAATTACAAGTTAGGCTTAGTATAATGTTGTGTTATGTCATGTGATCTCATGTCATGTCATGTTATGTACTGTAACCACCTGTCACACTTTCAGAAAGTAACATAGGCCTAATCTCATGTGATATATTGTATTGTAATGTCATGTAATAGTCTGTGATGTAATGTATTGCATAGGTTGTTGTGTAGCGCTTCTTCACGGCAACTACTTAGAGGTAGGCCTACTTCCATTCTTCCTTGAATTTTAAGCCTACTTATAATCTTAGTATCTCCACATCCTTTGAAAAATGTCTTACGTAAATTAAAGATTTTTCGACTGATTTGAGCTCACTTGAAACTTGGCAATGAATTCGTCTGTAAGTGGTCCGTTGTAAGAGTCGACTTGGACGTAGCTGTTCAGCTCGGCTAATTCACCCGCTGTACTTTTCAAGAAGCTCTGTGAACCTGACTGTCCTTTCAGGAAAAACTGTGAAAAAACAAATTTCTGCAAGTCATTCATAAATTGTAAATTTGAAAATCCAAAGCACTAATTAAAATCTAAGATCCAGGCACAAGCTTAATCACGACTGCTGTGTCAACTCAGAAGAGTCGTCACGAGAGAGCCTGTGACTAACAAGATCTTGGTGCCAAGGAGTGTTGGAATTGTAGAAAAAACATTGGGGGTGGGGGTTGAAGAAACACTGGGAGGTTGAACATTTCATCCATATTTTGGAAACTGATGTCTGTGAAATTTGAAAGCAGTTGATTCAATGCTAGCAGCTTTGCAAGTCAGACTCAAATCAAAATCAGTTCCTTTGTTGAGAAAATTCAGAAATGCATACATGATACACCATGGAAATGTCTTCTCTTTGTCAGAGACTCGAGTCAAATAATGCTAAATCACGCTAGCACTACTGACGGGGTTGGAAACGACCCCTGGGGTGTGCAATGAAGACTTAACTGTGGGGGTCCTAAGAAAGACTAGGGTTTGAACTCACCCAGCCCACCCCCACCCCCCCGACAATTCCCACCCTAGTGCCGGGAGATAAGAGAAGCATGGGAAAACGCGTTTTGTAGAGGATTTTCAGCTAGTTTAGGAACATTTATTAAGCTGTTGACATTACAAATATTTGTTAATACACGGATCTAATTTATGTCAACTGGACTTTAACTAGCATATTTCCCATAAATTTAAGCCAAATAAATTTGTTTCAAATCTACTCTCAGCGGGAGAGAAACAAAAAGCTTAAAATGTGGATCGCTTTCATCACGAAGACCAGTTGCTGGGTACTGCACCCAAGGAACATTCAGTGCATGGACAGTCCCCTACTGACCCTTCTCTGGTTGTAATGCCCTTTCCCCATTCATTCGTTCCTGCAGACTATGTCTCCCAACTGACTTAATCTTTTGGCAATCTTCTTAGAAGACTTAAATCCTTATAAAAAGCAATAAACTGACCTAACTCTTCAATAAAACGAAATGAACCTAAATCCTCACAAAATCTTCAAAACGATGCTGACATGACCTATATAGATTCGACTAGGCCTGTCGAACTCACCTGAGAAGAGAGTTCAGCTGGGCCGACATCTTCCGAGGGGTCGTGAACGGTGATAGCCTTGACTCCAGCTAGGACAACATTTTTCGCAATCTCAGCCCCCAATCCTCCCATTCCGCTGATGAGCACATTCGCCTTTCCCATGCGACGCATGGCATCGTGCCCGAGCACGTATCTGGAAAAACGCAAAGTTCAAGTAGGCTGACGCATTGCAAGGTAAGGTAGTTATCAGGAACAGTTAGGTCAGGCCAGCTAAGGTAAGGTAAGGTAAGGTAAGATTAGGCATGGTAAGATGAGTCATGTCAGGTACAGTATATGAGTCAGGTCAGGTCAAGTCTAAAGAAAGTTAAAAAGATGAGGGTGCATTGCTTCACATTACTTATTCCATGTTGCAAGGCCTTGCAAGAGACCTGGGCCATTTCAGACATTGAGGTCTCTGGTCCCTGGTTATACTGAACTGTTCAGTGCCGGATTTAGACTTGGTAAGGCTCTAAGCTATATAAAGCTTGAATGTCCCTTGTTAAAGAATTACACCAGAAGGTCTCACAAAACTTCAAAACAAATATGCCTTTTATTTATTTAACTAGAGTATTTACCCGTCATATTATGACGGCAGTGTATATGGGCCTATATGTATCGTTGGTTAAAATACTCTGATCGCCGTTGTCAAGACCGCAGTACTGACGTCACAAATGGTTTCTGTTTCACAATAGAACAGAAACCGTTTGTGACGTAGCGTTTATCGACAGGCACACGCTCTATGGATATTATATGTATAGATAGCAAGTATTTAAAGTGAAAAATTCAAATAATTTACAAATGAATACATTTACTCAGGCAAGGTGGAATTTGCTACACAAGCCATTTAAAAAAGGTTCTACATAATATACATATATATATATATATATATACATATATATATATATATATACATATATATATACACATATATATACATATATATATATGTATATGTACATATATACACACATATATATATACATATATATATATATATATATAGTGCACATAAAATTTTCCCCTCCCAAAAAATTCTGAATTTTGTAGGCCCAGCGGATTGTGAGGCCCTAAGCTGTAGTTTTTAGCTTATAGGTAAATCCGGCACTGGAACTGTTGGAAGGTTTGTGTAACAGGCAAAAACTTAGGACATTTTTACTGGTTTAAAATTAGCGGGCATGTATGACAGGTAAAATTTTATGAGCCAAAATAAGAGATAACAAGTTCAGGCCGAAAGAGGAAGTGACAAAATAACCCACTCTCTGCTAGAAGCTGTAACGAAGTAGGCTGCCTCAGATTAGGTCCACACAATTAAAAGCGATCATTTTCATTTTCGTATTCTACCACATGCGTTTTTCACTTTCACTATTTAAATATATGCTTATCAATTTGCATGGATAGACATGCAGTTTTTAGCTATTAGCCTACTTTACTATTTAAATTTATAAGAATGGATATGAATCCTTTTTATTGCTTAAATTTATGTTCATGAGTAGCTCTATGAGTGATTATAACATAGGCAGACAGGTTTTATCTGTAGCCTAGGCCTGCTTTCAATATGTAAATTTATGCACATGAATATGCATGCCCAGAAATCTGCTTTCTTTTTGTCAGTCCATTCATCTAACAACACTCTTTCAAAAAGTTTTCCTCGGTCAGTTTATTGAAGAAAATAATTCACCACACTCGTCCATTTTGAAAATGTGCACCAAGCCATTTCATTCCCCATTGGAATGGGTAACGCGCCGCCCGATCAATTCATTTCTCCCATTGGAAGCCCAGAAATTCATTGCCCCATTGGAATGGGTACCGCGCCACCCGATTGTTTAAAATAACAATTGTTGATGACGACGACGCAAGTGATGACGACGACGCAAGTGATGACGATGACAACGACGACGATGATAAAAAGAAATCTTACAGCTGGCGTGAGTACAATCCTTCGTCGATGTGAACTTGATCTTCCGCCATTTTCGTCTGCAATGAGATCGAATAATGATTGAAACAGGACGACTCAAGACCAACTTCGGTCTGAGCCTTCGATCTCGAACAACCACAGAAATTTACGAAATCTGCACATCACAAAATCGAAACCAAAACCGCGGCGTTTCGTCATACTAGAAATTCCGACATGTAGCCTAGTTATTATGATAAGTAGGTCTTTGTATGCATGTAGCTGGCTATTTATATAGGGCCCTTTTTTACAAAACACCAGAAAGCAAAAATAATAATAATAAAAATTATTAGGCCTACGTATAATAATGATATCTGAACATTTATAGTACCTTTTAAAAACTTCAAAATGGCGCTAAAATACGGCTAACGGATCTAAAATGTTGCAAATGTTTCGCGATATGTTTCTGGGAGGAAAATTCTAGTTTTCAACGGAAGATTCTTGCTGTTAATATTAGGGCCCACTGAACTCTGTGTCATCGATAGCATGAAAATAGCTAAAGCAAAATGGCGATATCGATAAATCCTACGTTACAGTAGCCTACTGGGGACAAATGACACAAATAGCCTACGTATTCGCCAATCAGTCCGTACTTTGAGATCTGATGAAATTCACACATTGGCCTTGCGTTATAATTAGTAGGCCTAACATGTGGCGACGTAACACAGACATGGAGATAAATAGAGGACTAGACAGTGGACGCCATCTCTGACACGCCGAGGGTAGGCAGTATTAAGACGATTTAATGATAGCGCCTAGATGAATACGTCTAGGTAGATGCTGCCGCTAGAACAGATGGAAAATAGATACGGAAACGGAACTGTTTACGGACACGGAATGTTTTCTTGACGTTGTGTTTACCCGGTCCCAAAAAAAGATAGGTCGTGGTTTCTCATCTTCTTCTCTCTTTTCAGTCTTTTGTCTCTTCTTTTCTCTCTTTTTGCACTTCAGCTGAAAGATTCAACCGTCAATAGGCCTACAGGCTAATGTTGACCAAGGCGTGTAATAGGCCTAAATGGAATTACGTTGTCTTACCTTTACTTTACATCTATTGATAAATTCACGAAGACCGGTTAAACCATTTGTTCTACCTAAGACACGAAATTTAGATACCAGCAATTCCAAACTATCTAAAATAATTTCACCTTCTGCCAGAACGACTTGAAATAGCCTATAGGCCTATCACGAAGATCGAGCTGAACTGATAGGCCCCTATCGGCAAATGTCTGTCTTTAGTTCGTGTAGAAATCAAACTGACTCGTTCGGACTTTTAATGAATTAGTCTATTCGTCGTTGATAAGAAAACGATATCGAAAGTAGGTAGGCCCCTTTCTTAAAATAGACGCACGATCAAGTTTGTATTCATCCGCCCTAAGATAGGTCGTGGTTAAGATAATTAACCAAAGTGAGGTTGCCCATCGACTAATGTTATGCAGTCATGGGCGTCATTTACGGGGGCTACGAGGGGTCAGGCCCGGCCTTAGGGCAAGGCGAACGAGGCAGCCGCCTTGGGCCCCGCGCTTTCAAGGGCCACGCGCTGCTGGCTATAATTTTGTTTACTGTGATGAGATTGAACGCTGAAAACGCTCATGTCTCTTAGCAACAATATTGGCCGGTAATTTGCCGCGTGAATGTGATAGGGTGATTTAGGAAAAGCGAGCCTGCAGATAAAGCGAGTAACAACTAGAACCCCCACTATTGTCTATTGTGAATAACAAACTTTCAATTAGAAGGAGCTAAAATATCTAATTATTAACATCCGTTTCAGTTTAAATAATTCATTAAAACATAATAACCCGGTATTGCTTTCATAGTAAAATATGCTGGTATTAAGAGCCTGATTTGCATTTTGTGTTCATTAAGTCCAGCGTTTTTTTTCTAGAAAAAATGTTCCGGAACTGAACAATTATGGAAGGGCTAAATCGAGGGGAAGTTCTAGAAAAAATGGGTTTTGGTTCGGAGAGGGATCTCGGTGAGACCTTTCCCAAAGAAATTTTTTGACGTCACATTAAATTAAAAGAACTAAAATATTCTTTTATTAAAATAGGCTAATTATAGCTTCCACAGATGTAACAAAATGAATCAGGTGAATTAACACAACGTCTTCTAAAGTAGGCTAACCGCTTACAGATTCAGCCATGTTGAATATGATAATGGTGATTGTCAGGAAAACCCTAGGGCCTACGGCCCTACGTCATACAGAAAAACGGATATCATTTTTGAAATCAGCAGACTAAAATCTTTTAGAAAAATATGTTTTTGGCAGAACATCAGAAATCATGCACAGTAGCGAATTATAATTATTGTAAACATCTGGGCACTGTCATCTGTTTCTAAGATTTTGACATCAGGAACTTTTTTAAACCTTTCTTATAAATTTTTTCTGCAGTGTATCAAAGAGAAAATAATTTCTCGGTAGGCCTATTGTAAAATTCAATAAACTTATAATTTGATTTGTACGAAATTATGACGTGATGGCCAAATTTCATCAACATATTTGAAATAGGGCCTAAGGATGTCAGATTTGTATAAAATCAGTTTAAAAAATTCAGACATCTAATTCTTTCTTTTAAAATGCACAGCAGTGTTATGCGTCTTCGCACATACGTATGCATGTACTGATGATGTACAAGTGTACGTATGTAACTATGTATGTATGTATGTATGTATGCATGGGTGGCGATCGTGGTGGGGTCGAGGGGGACAAGTCCCCCACCTTTAAGAGTGGGGGGACACACCATACATCTGTCCCCCCACTTTTTGAAGAAACCCCAAAACTGGTCGTCAAATTTTTTCCGAAAAAGGGTAAAAAAATTTCGCGCGTAAACGGAACTGTTTACGGACACGGAATTTTTTTTGACGTTGTGTTTACCCCGGTCCCTAAAAGATAGGTCTTACGGGTTCGTGGTTTCTCTTCTTCTTCTCTCTTTTGTCTCTTATTTTCTCTCTTTTTGCACTTAAGCTGAAAGATTCAATTACCGTCAATAGGCCTACAGGCTAATGTTGACCAAGGCGTGTAATAGGCCTAAATGGAATTACGTTGTCTTACCTTTACTTTACATCTATTGATAAATTCACGAAGACCGGTTAAACCATTTGTTCTACCTAAGACACGAAATTTAGATACCAGCAATTCCAAACGATCTAAAAATAATTTCACCTTCTGCCAGAACGACTTGAAATATATCACGAAGATCGAGCTGAACTGATAGGCCCCTATCGGCAAATGTCTGTCTTTAGTTCGTGTAGAAATCAAACTGACTCGTTCGGACTTTTAATGAATTAGTCTATTCGTCGTTGAT
>OY744609.1:28607562-28645062 GCA_963556255.1 Allolobophora icterica | reverse complement strand
GTAGAAATCAAACTGACTCGTTCGGACTTTTGATAATAAAACGATATCGAAAGTATGTATCTTAAAATAGACGCACGATCAAGTTTTTGTTCATCGACTAATGTTATGCAGTCATGGGCGTCATTTACGGGGGCTATACGAGGGGTACTTAACCTCACTGAACTCTATGACCAACACCGAGCAGCCAGTCACTGAAATATCCAGAGCCACGATTGGGATGCGGTATATCACCAGTCCCCGTCATTATCGTCAGTTCGTCACTACTTTAATTGGTGTGGTCACCGTCGTCGTCATCACGACATCGGCAATTTTGTTGTCTGTAATTCTATTCATACATAAATATGTTTGGCAATTTACAGGTAGTCTAAGATAGGCTTATTTTCCAGAAGTTTTAAGTTTGTCATGGTCCTTATGCTACTCTTTAAGCTATCCTATCCTGATTCCAATTCTGCGCCACCACACAACCACCATCATCACCGATTACCACCGTAATCGGTGATGATGGAGCTTGACCTCCCCGTCAGACATAGGCGTAATTTTTGGGGGGTACGAGGGGTACCCGTACCCCCCACTTTTTGGACTGGGGGTACCGTACCCCCACATTTTGAACAATGCCAATGAATATTTTATTATTATGCCTTCCCAGAGATCGCAGTCTCAGCCTTGTTTCGTGTATGTAAGAAATTGGTGTCCCCACTTTTTAGACCAAAGTTACGCCCCTGATTATTATTATTATTATTATTTTTAAAATTATTATTGTCGCGCCTGCGGGTTCGTCAAGTTTCACGTCACTTCCGGTGCTAATTGTCACACGCGCAAACTCCAAAGACGACCCGGCGCATCGCTGTGGAGCCCGAAATGTAGGCCAGTCAGAACTATCCATGTCATTGGCTAGGCTGAGATCAGAGGCGTGTCTTAACTGTGTATTATCATACTTATTTACCAGGCTGATGGTCGAGTGGATAGGCGCGGCTGCCGGATGGGCAGCAGCCCCAGCATCGCTGGAACCAGGGTTCGCATATGACTCCACAGCGAATTTACTATTAGTAGGCATTGGCTCGAGGCGCTCTAAGCGTGATACCAGTAATTCAAGAATAGCACTCTGTCTTCCCAAGGCTTGCCCTTGAGCCAGGCCCATTCTTTCTAACATCACGCTTTGATTCTCTTGGATTACACTCTGTCTTTCTATTGCAATGCTCTGTCGTTCAGATGCTTGCTCTTGAGCAACACCTAAACTCTCCAATATGGTACTCATTCTTTCAAGGCCTTGCTCTTGAGCAAGGCTCATTCTTTCTAGAGCTTGTTCTACTACAGAACTCGAACCCGATTGGCGCGATACAGATCTTTCTGTATCTGTAATTTCCATGTTAATCAATTTGGTACAAGTTTTATAAGTTTATTATTAATCGAAAATAATACGTACAATCGTACTGACAAACTAAAAAGGTTCAAGTGTATTATTTATAATCTTATGTCTAAGTTTAACACGTTTAGCCTACTATCTTACTTATAGTTTTAAACACTTATAGTCAAGTTAGAGATACAAGCTAATCTATGCAAGTCTTAATCCTTATCTTACTTACAATCTAACAATACAACAGTTTTATACAAGTTGTAATGGCTATCTTACTTATCAGAAACAAGCTAATATTATAGCCTTCTATTGACTTGGAGTAAAAGGGAATTTATACTAAGAGTTTCCCCGGCTGAAATAAAGATCACCGGCCAACGAATTACAAGGCCGGAAGAACAATTCAATTTCTCGGCCTACCGTCGATCGACAAGATATTTTATACTCCAAGTATCTCTAATATATGAGAACTTATCTCCGTGAATCGATAAGATATTTATACTCCAGATATCTCCAATATGTGAGAACTTATCTCCTTGCCAATACGCGTAAATCACGTATTTCCACAAATCGCCGAATTATCGAATTATATCCACAAAGAAGACGAAATATATTCCAGAATTTCCGCTCAGAAATAAATTGAAAACACGATATATCCGACTCCAGAAAAGGCGCACATCAAATTCGCTCAATTTGATACATATATTCCAATTGATATTTCAAACACCAGCCGACCACATCGGCGAGAGATAACGTGCCAAACACCAACGACCTTCCTCTAGGCAGTCGAAATACGAGTGTTTTTGAGAAATTCAAAGCGAAATCTTATATAGAAAGGCCGTTGCTATGGGCCCCAACCCCTCCGCAATTTGGACGGATGTCACCGAGTTATTTTTAGATTCTCCAACTCGACTTGAAAGGACGCCGCTTAAAAAATGAACTCACATGAACTGCGCTCGCCTTTCAAGTCAAACCCCCCTCCAATTTCTGTGTGTCTGGGCTCAAATGCGGGGAGGTCATAATCCTTTGATCGGCCTCGACTGTCTGCCTGACCTGCGCCGTCGCGCGGTTGGCCGTGCCGATGTCCCTCTAACTATCGCTAAGGCGGCATATCGAAATTCCTTAGAACCTACATCTATGCGCGTTTTGCCCGTCGACTCTGTCTCTCTGTATCGCTAGGTCTGTGCGGCGGTCTCCCTTTGAAGCTACCCTCGGCCGTCGAGCGGTTCACCCCTTAGCAACCTATTATGTGACGTAGGCAAAGCGCGCGAATAACAGACGCGAAGCTAGTTGAAACGGCAATACGGCTTAGGCCAGCGGTTCTCAACCTGTGGGTCGCGACCCCCACGGGGGTCGCCTTACGATATACCAGGGGTCGGCTGGAACCTTCAGAAATTTATAAAAAAGTTGTCAGCATAGTTTCTTAATATTTAATATTTATGTAATTATTATTACTACACAATAGTGGTAGCAAAAATGCGTCGAAGGGAGTAACCCAATCAATTTTATTGTTGGGGGTCGCCACACCTTTGACAAATATTATCAAGGGGTCGCAGCCCTAAAAAGGTTGAGAACCGCTGGCTTAGGCGCTATATAATCAAACTGTATTATCAACGGACACAAGGCAATACAAACTGCCGCTAGATAATTCTAGTAACGAGGGTTAGACCGTCGTTACATTATTATTATTATTATTATTATAAACTTGTTATCGTTGTTACTACTATGTCATGTGCTCTCAGTGCTTACTTCTCAGTTTTAATTAATAAACAAAGATTATTATTATTATCTTAGAAGCGTTAAGATCCAGAGTTTAGCGGTCATCGTCCACGATTAACTTATTATTATTATTATTATTATTATTATTATTATTATTATTATTATTATTATTATTATTATTATTATTATTATTATTATTATTATTATTATTATTATTATTAAATTTCTGAGTCCCACTGTCCCACACAAAGGCTGCGTGATGTAAAAGCTGGTCTCTCTGACGTGGCTTTTGTGTGGCGCAGAGAAATTTAGATGATTTGTAATTGTAATTGTAATTGAACATTTATATAGCGCCACTCAAATCAGAGGCGCTCTCGACCCGCATCACTGCCAAAACTGGCAATAAGAAAGGTTATCAAGCGTCTACGGAACTGAAGAGGAGAGAGGACAAGAAGGACAAGATTTACATTTAGGACCTACATTATATACAACGTACATAATGGTAGGCCTACATCGTTGTAGGCCTATGTATCTAAAACTATCATGAATGCTGCTTTGTCAATATATTGTGGTGCTATGTGATGGATACTCTGATATGCACACTCTAGTGATATGTAGTCCGGGGGGAAGCTAAGCTGTTCAAAGTGACTTCCGGGGTTTCTGGTGTTTCAAATAAATGTTGATAATCTATTTCGATTATTAGAACATAACATTATAATCTACTTCGATTATTAGAACATAACATATGCAAATTAGCAAACGGTCCCGCAGAAATAGCTCTCGCAAACATAATTTAATTAATTATATTGGATATTTCAATTCTAATAATATCACCGCTACGGCGCTATCTTATTTTATTATTTTAATAAGCGCTGTTTTCGGTATGTATAAATGAGTTGACCCAGGTTTTTCGAGTTTTAAAAATAAATGACGTCATTTCAATGTTTGTTCTAATAAAGGTCGATGGTTCATATATTCCGATGACGTCATCGTCTCTATAGTTTCCGGTTTCCGCGGCTTTGTTGCAATATTGTTACTTTGCTCCGGGTGTTTTCTCGGGGACGGACGTCTGCGGTGGACGAGGCGCTTTCTCGTTTCAACGACGGAGCTTTTGCCTGTGTCAGTAGTTTGTTATACTTTTCCCTGCTGAGCCTCTGGCGTGGCGTAAAACCCCGTAAGCTCATTGTTTGGCAGGAGGGCCTCTGGCGTGGCGTAAAACCCCGTAAGCCAATACTTTGTCAGTAGTTATACTTTTCCCTGCTGAGCCTCTGGCGTGGCCTAAGACCCCGTAAGGGGCCGTCAACATATTACGTACGCAATGAGGGGGTCGGGGGTCGGATTTAGGCGATTTTGCGTACGGGTGCGAACGGGAGGGGGGAGGGGGTGACAAAAGTGTACGTACGCAAAATAAATTTCTAATTATGACGTCCACATTAGCCTATTTATAACTCTGTATTGTCCTATAGTCGTCCGATGGCATTTTAATACATTATATAAAAGCCATGTACATTGTACAGTTATTCTGTGCTGTGAACGAGACACCTATAATTTGTCTATATTGGCCCTTCATTCTGGCCTAAAGTGCAGACAGCCTGGAGCTGTCAAGACACTTTCTGCAGCTGGTCCCCGGGGGGGGGGTGCGTCAAGCGTACGTACCCAGGGGGGGTGTGGAAGAAAGTACGCTTGCGAACAGGGGTGGGGAGGGGGTCCAATTTTCCCGGATTTTTGCGTACATAATATATGGATGGCCCCTAAGCTCATTTGTTTGGCAGGAGGGCCTCTGGCGTGGAGTAAAACTCCGTAAGCCAATACTTTGTCAGTAGTTTGTTATACTTTTCTCTGCTGAGCCTCTGGCGTGGCGTAAAACCCCGTAAGCTCATTTGTGTGGCAGGAGGGCCTCTCACCGCCTCTGGCGTGGCGTAAAACTCCGTAAGCCAATACTTTGTCAGTAGTTTGTTATAGTTTTCCCTGCTGAGCCTCTGGCATGGCGTAAAACTCCGTAAGCTCATTTGTTTGGCAGGAGGGCCTCTGGCGTGGCGTAAAACCCCGTAAGCCAATACTTTTTGGTGTTTTGTGTTTTGTATTTCGGTCACTTCAATCATGCACAGATCTACACGGGCGTTTAATGCATCAAGTTCATAGACGTAATTTGGGGGGTACGATGGGTACCCGTATCCCCACATTTTGGACTGGGGGCACCGTACCCCCACATTTTGAACAATTTCAATCAATATTTTATTATTGTGCCTTCCCAGAGATCGCAGTCTCAGCTTTGCTTCGCGTATGTAAGAAATTGGTAGCCCCCACTTTTTAGACCAAAGTTACGTCCCTGCCGTCAGCGTCCGGGGAAGGTCAAGCTGTCTCCTCGGCTTGACCTCCCCGGACTCTGACGTGGCACCGGAACGGACAAGGTGGACATGGCTATTGCGGACTTGATTTGATATAGCGCCGCTGATAAGCTGTTCTCCCTGCCGTGGCTTTTGTGTGGCTCTGAGAAATTTCGGAGATTTACATTTACATTTACATTACAACTGTACAAACTTTTATCGCTCGATTTCAATTCGATATTACCGTAAAAATAAGTATATTCATTAAAAATTCGAGAGCATTAAATAAAATTCATCAAAAATACAGTCATTAAACGGTATAAAATTCAGTCCCTGAATGGCGAAAACCCTTGAGATGAATAGTTGGAATTTCGTCGTGAGCTGTAGAGAGTTCAGCGTTCAAGTTAAAGACTATAAGCTAACGAAGCTGGAAATTCACAATTCAGAATCGATGCATGACGTTCTGGTTCATAGTTCAATGTTCATCTATTACGATGCTCTGAGTTAGTTTAAGTTCAAAGTTCAGAGTTCACGAAATTCAAGTACTGTTGCCGTTGTCGTTTTAAGCGGTCGATTGCCTGGATACTGTTGAGTTTTCTGTTGGTCAGTGTTGTGGTCATTCACTGAGACTGGACAGTGGTCCGTCACTTGGGACACACAGGAAGCATTCGAATGATAGAGAGAGTGATAGCGAATGTTCGCTTCGATCGTCTAGAAAATAATATAATACTACAAATACAATACAATATATTGGTCAGTCAGTCAGAAAGTCTGTAAGCATTTCGGAGGTGTTTCTAAGTTTTGACTTACATGTATCCGTTTGTTTTTATAAAGAAACTGTGATGTTTACCTGTGCAAAAATGCATCGAGTTTCAGTTGATCTTAATCCATATGCATTATTGTCTTAAGGTTCATAGACTAAGACATAGCCCTATAAAACTTATTATCTTAAGGAGCTATGTATTTAGCCATCCATCCATCCATCCATCCATCCATCCATCCATCCATCCATCCATCCATCCATCCATCCATTCATCCATCCATCCATCAATCCAGCCATCCAGCCATCCAACCATTCATCCATCCGGTCAGTATTCATGTATTGTCAGCGTGTTTTTTTCGTTGGGATGGGTGTCTGTGTTGAGTGGATAAATTGATGTTCACGTTTGACTGTTTCATTGACAGCAGTGTTGTGTGTGGGCCCTATACACTGGCGACGATCTTGTGTGATAGGTGGGGGGGGACACGGGACACTTTTGAACTGATCTGGTCAAAAAAAGAGGTAAAAATAATTTCGCGCAAATTGGATTACCTGTTATTGGTGTTTCTTCAAAATTTGGGGGGACAACTCTATAGTGTGTCTCCCCCCCCTGTTAAAGGTGGGGTCTTGTCCCCCTCGACCCCCGGGATCGCCGCCCACGGCCCTATATATATATGTATTATAATTATAATGGTTGTGGCTGAACAGGTGTTGAGCGGTCGGCCTTGCCGATCTAATTAGCTAGTTATGCAGGTGTTTTGTTGAATGGCGCGAAAGGGAATAAGCTGAGGCAGACGAATTGAAATTTGAACAGTGTAGACTGTAGAGTTTAGAGTGTAATATTTGCGATTATAATCACAAATATAAGTAAGGACGCCGTTCACTCATTTGTTCATTCATTCGTTCATTCATTCAGTCAGTCAGTGAGTAAACAGTCAATGAACCAGTCACTGAACCAGTCAGTTGCTCAAGTGACCTTTGTCTGTTGCAGCAGTTGTTGATTGTCCCTTTCCAGTTGATCGATTGTCCTCTGGACCAGTTGGGCTTCTCGTCTCTCCCTCTGCTGCTGGCGGATGTAGCGAATGGCTGCGTGTAGTATGTCGTACGTTCGGTTTGCAATATCGCTGTTCATAATGATCACAGTCTATTTAAATATTCTTCACTTTGTGGGTGGACGGACGGACGGACGGACGGACGGACGGACGGACGGACGGACGGACGGACGGACGGGTGAACGATTGGATAAATGGTTGGATGGATGGATGGATGGATGGATGGATGGATGGATGGATGGATGGATGGATGGATGGATGGATGGATGGATGGATGGATGGATGGATGGATGGATTGATTGATGGATGGATGGATGGATGGATGGATGGATGGATGGATGGATGGATGGACAAATGGCTGGCTGGATGGATGGATGAATGGATTGATATTGATGGATGGATAGATGGTTGGATGGATGGATGATGGATGGATGGATGGATCATGGATGGATGGACGGACGGACGAAGTGGTGAATGACAGATGGATGGGTGGATGGATGAATATGGAAGGTTGGATAGGAGGGTGGACATACGGGACGTATGGACGGGCGGACGGTCGTACGGACGTATGGATGAATACCGAGTATTACACACTAAATGCTATTTACATATAGGCTAGGGTCTTAAGAAATATAAATACGTGTGTGACTTACATTTCGTAGCTGGGTGGGAGGAGTGATGCGATTTCGCTGATGCGGCATTTAATCTCTTCTCGTCGTTTTCTTTCCACTGCAAGTTCAAAAGGTCAAAGTTTCAGAAGCGCTTCGAATGGAAGGTTGAAAATGCTAGGGTTTTACATCAGGTCATCAATGTTATATCAGTTTGTCGTCGTTTTTATAATTTTGGTTGTCGTGGTTTTTAATATTGTCGTCGTCATCATACTGATGTTTTCATCGTTTCTATTAGTCTTTGTTATCATTTTACTATAGTCATCTAAGGATTAGGCCTTAGGCTTAGGCTTAGTCCTCCCCGTGCAGGTCTGCACATCGGGCGACACATCTCCTCCACACTCCTCTATCCACTGCCTCCTCCCACGTCAGCTCCAGATATCTCAGGTCATCTCTGATTGTCTCCGGCCAGTTCTTTCTCGGCCTTCCTCTTCTCCTTTTCCCTCCAGCGTCCCAGTTCATCACTTGCTTTGCTCTCCTGCCGTCATCCATGCATGCGGAAGACATGCCCCATCCATCTCAATCTTCTCATTCTGATGATGTTTTCCATGGTCTCTTGTCCTGTCTTTTCTCTTACGGTCTTGTTGGTTACTTTGTCCCGCCATGATATTATGAAGAATTCTTCTCAACTATCTGTGATGTGCCACCTCCAGTCTCCTCCTGTCCGCCGTCGTCATTGGCCACGTCTCTGCTCCATATAGAAGTATGCTTATAACTATATATAGCGTTGTGTAGTCGCAGCTTTGTTCTCAGACTACACCCATTTTTCTTCCATAGGCCTATCTTGGCAAGTTTCCTGAAAGCGGCGTTTGCTTTTCTATGCGCATTTTTATTTCTCTCTCACAGCTGCTATCTGCCGTCATTAGACTTCCCAGGTAGCAGAATGCATCTACCTCCTCCACCTCTCCGCCATCGATAACAATCCTATCGTCCCCACTCCACTTTCCGACCTTCGTGATCTTTGTTTTACCAGGGTTGACAGCGAGTTCCATCTTCTTGTGTTCTGGATGTTGGTTCTTTCATGCCTTCCTAGGTATTGTCAAGCAAGGCGATATCATCTGCAAAGTCGAGATCCCCTAACCTATCGCCATTCACCCATTTCAGTCCAATGTCGGCATCTTTCGTCACTCTCGTCATTATTCAGTCTACAACCAGGGCCAAAATCAATGGTGAAAGCACACATCCCTGTCGTATTCCCGTCACAATCTGAACCCATTCTCCCATTTTGCCTCCGTGTCTTACCGCACATCTACTGCCATCATAGAAGCTGCAGATGATGTCCATTACCTTGGCTGGTAAACCATATTTCTTCATTATCTTCCATAGTGATTCTCTATGCACGCTATCAAAAGCCTTTCTGAAGTCGATGAAGTTGATAAGTACAGTTTTTCGTACATAAGCGACTTTTCTATTATTTGCCTGAGTGTGAAAATCTGTTCGCAGCACGATCTTCCTGGTCTGAATCCTACCTGTTCCTGTCGTAATCTCTCGTCCACAGCTGTTCTCATTCTATTCAGCATTATCGTGGCCATGACCTTTCCTGGGACCGACAACAAAGTAATGCCTCTCCAGTTGTTAGAGTCTCTTAAATCTCCTTTTTGGGGGATCGGGATGATAATACCATCCTTCCATGTCTTTGGTACCTTTCCTGTTCTCCATTGTGTCGTTGCATAAGCTTGTTATAATTGTCTTATCATCTCCTCGCCTTCATATTTGATCATCTCAGCTTTGATTCCATCTTCTCCCACCGCCTTCCCAATTTTAGGTTCTTGATTGCCCTTCGTACTTCTTCCTCGTTTATGTCCTCCAAGTTGATATCGATTTCCTCCACTTCCTGCTCCATTTCAGAGTACCTGCCCATCTCTCTTTTTTATTGGTAGGGTGTGTATCTTTTTATTTCCTGCCAATTCTGTCACGATGTTGAACAGTCTTTTCGAATCTCCTCGTTCTGCCGCCATCTCAGCCTCTTCTGTTCGTTGTAAAATATACCTGTTCTTGTCTCCTCTACATCTTTTCTTTAGGCCTACATAGTTTCAATTTACAGTAGGCCCCTACGTTTCTTTTAATAACAAAATGTAGCATAATTCAGTTTCTCTGTGTCGTACTGTTTGTCTTTGTCAGTGTGTCTGTGTACTGTTACATTCTATTGAACAGTATTAATCTGCTGACCTAATTAGCATATATAGCGTTTAACATGAATTAATTGACATTTGATTAAATCCTCGTCGACCACACGCAAAGAACTGTTATTAATGATATCTGCTCTAATTAAGTTACCAGAAGTTTCTGTGTTAGTCGGGGATTAATTCCGGTTACGAATGTCAGACTGACAGTTAACAAATGTCTAGACGCGAACAGTTATCGTGGTTTATATATATATATATATATATATATAGCCACTACAATGCAATAGAATACTATATATATATATATATATATATATATATATATATATATATATATATATATATATATATATATATATATATATATATATATATATATATATATATATAGTATACATGGAAACAGTTGTGTTGCCTCTACTGTGTCTAACATATGCCTAGCACCTGCTGCTGCAAGCAAGACCCTGATTACATACGACTTACAGTACAGTACATTGCAGTACAGTATAGTATGCCTACATACTTACATAGGCTATGGAAGCACGTAGTCCTGGAAGCACGACCGTCCCGCTCACATCGTCGGACCCCCACATTTTGCAGTCACCATCTTCGTCAAGTCAGAATTTTAAGGTCGTGTTTAAGCTTCATATAGGCCTATAGTTTACGGAATATTTAAACACAGTTCCTAAACTACTGAGAAACATCGGCTGAAAAACTCTTCCTCACACTTTCAAACTGTACTTGAACTGCTAAGTAAATGTTCAGGCATTAGAGTGAAATCGTGTGTAGTTGAACTCAGCTACAATCTCTCTAAAATTCACACCACATTAGACCAGACAAGTCAACTGCGCACTGGACATTGGACAATGTCGACTGCACACTGAGTGTCAGAAACCACGTTATTTTAGGCTCTGGTGCAGAAGCATCGAACACTTCACAGTGATAGCAGTGTCTACTATGAATGGCATACTAATTAATGGCATTAGCAGTGCTAATATTTAGCACTGCATTTAACTAACTAGTATGCACTGGTTATAACCAGTAGATGCGTGCTCTCGAACTACTCAGGTGCCTCTCTCTTAAACCCCGCTTTCATAAGCCTACGCAATATGATGCAAGCAATACAATGCAAGCAATACAATGCAATTAGCAATACAATACAAGCAATACAGTGCAATTAGCAATACAATGCAGTGCAAAAGCGAAAGGTCTGGACTTCGACCAGATGTCCGTTCCTTTTGTTGCTGTGGTCGTCAGCTGAATGTGACCCTCCACGCATCCAGGGACGTTTCCATAGAGACGTGGAAACAAGTGTAATTGCCTTTAATTTGTTTACCTAACGCCTAGCACCTTCTGCTACAAGCTAGGCCCCGATTACATACGACTTAATTATTATTTATATATGTATTGCGTTTATTTTTATAGTTCTTTCTTACGATTAATACGTGTCCAATCTGAATCTAAGGAACGAAACAAGTGTACGTGAACAACTTGTCTATGCTCGTACAATGCAGGTCGTTCAGCGGGTTCGAACCCGCAGTCGTTGGATTACAGACTTCGCACACTACCGAATACACCACAATACCGCATAGTGGTAGTAGTTACTCTGTTAGTTACCAACACTCCAAATTTACAACAATCAGGTTAAATCAACAGGTGTCAGAGAGAGAATTCAGAAAGAACCATAGGAGACCCGCAATGCAGAGTTGCCCAAATGCAGTGCAATGTATACAGTGCAGTTTGTATCGTCAGTAGTTGATTTGTTTAGTGCAGGTCATCACATCAGTGCATAGTATGTACCAGGGTCGGATCCAGAAGGTTTATAAGGGGGGGCTAAAAAAATTAGGGAATTCATCTCCGAAAAAACTTGATGACCTTTTTTAGTCATTGATCTATTAATCTCCAGATAAATTGTCTGTCATATTTAACTTTACTCGTTTACGGGGGCCAAGTCATGCCCTGTGTGGTGAATATCAAATGGGGGCCATTATTTCGTCATTTTCCTCGTCTACTTCGTGGTGACGGGGGACCACGTCCTGTGTAAATTTCAAATGGGAGGGCCATGGCCGGATTGCCCCCGCCCCTGGATCCGCCCCTGGTATGTACTTAAGTCCATTAAAAGTCACAATCTTGAATTCAATCTCATTAGATGCTGCTTTAACAATTAACTTAAACGTTGGTTTCTCAGTCTTTTCCTACACCCTCGTGGTTTAAATGTTAACGTGCTTTAAACTGGTTCAAAGTTTATAGCTGAGTAAGATCATAAGGCAGCGAATTTCAAACAGCTGGTCCTTCGCGAAAAATGTTTTGTGTCAGCATGGGCAAGTTGTTGGCGAAAGTTCAGACAGGATCTATAGTTAAATAATTGTGCAATTCTGAAGCACTTAAAACAGCCGACAAACAGATTTACGATAACAGGTTATTCCTTTATCGATAAACGGACATGCTAATCTGTAACTTCATTATACCATAACCATAACCATTCGTTTATTGTTTCCATAAAAAAACTGATAGCACTAAGCACAATATACAGTCATGTAACGTTGGGATACAACAGGAAGACCAAGAAGAGACCAAGGTCATTAGGGCCACCCATGTACCATAAATTAGTGTAGAATGACAAATATAATGCCCTCTAATTAGTCCGCTTCTGACGTACATTCAGTCTCTTCAGCCGGGAGTGATAAGTCGAAGCCCAAGCAATGTTATAGTAGGCCTATAGGCAGTCTTGTTGTCCTCGAGACCAAGGTCTTGGTCTCGAGTGCACTCGAGTTCGTTTTTAAAAGTCTTGGTCTTGGTCTTGACACCAAAGGTCTTGGTCTTGGCCTTGAGGTTCAAGGTCTTGGTCTTGGTCTTGGTCTTGAGGTTCAAAGTCTTGGTCTTGGTTTTGCAAGACCAAGACCAAGACTTTTGTCAATATGAACAGTCATTAATTTTAACAAACGGCAAGAATTTAAAAAATTTATAAAATAATTACTCATACAGTTATTGCTTTAGTATTTACATGGTGTGAATGAGGCTTCACTGTTGTTGTGTTGGACAATTATTTTGACTTCCGGTTATTTACCATGGAATGATTTCAAAACAGACTCCTGATTAATTTGTACATTTACATCCGGTTCTTGAAAAGCTGCTTTGTGTGCTAGCGATTTCAGCACTTGTAGACTGTGTTTTTTCACATGGCAGAATTTTTATGAGGCCCCACAGATCACGTCTTGGTCAGAAAATTCTGAGCAAATTGGTTTTTATCAAATTCAACAGGCATTTGGAATAACATTTCGCATGAAGCACTTTTGTAAATACGAATTCGGAATTCTCTGCAGTCTCCATTTAGAGTTGTTTTGCTTGAATAAAAGAAAAAACTCATGTTTTCATTAAAATAACGAGTAGTCCGACTGGACAACTTTTAGTAAGGAATAGAAGTCTGGATACGAATCTGATTTTTTTGGGTCTTGGTCTCGGTCTTGCTCTTGAGGTTCAAGGTCTTGGTCTTGGTCTTGGTCTTGAGGTTCAAGGTCTTGGTCTTGGTCTTGGTCTTGAGGTTCAAGGTCTTGGTCTTGGTCTTGGTCTTGAGGTTCAAGGTCTTGGTCTTGGTCTTGGTCTTGAGGTTCAAGGTCTTGGTCTTGGTCTTGAGGTTTAAGGTCTTGACAACAAGACTGCCTGTAGGTCATATATGGATAAATAAAAGAGTAGCCCAATGCAAATCATTGCGAATGATGCGATGTCATCATCATCATCAGGATCCGTGGGCCGAAGGCCCGTAGGTGTCCAATGCATGATCTATCAGTTTTTTCCACCAAAGTCCTCGGTCTTGTGCTAGTATTCTTAAGCTGTGCAGATCTTGCTTACACCAATCTTCGATGTCGTCTGTCCACTCTCTGTTTGGTCTGCCCCTCCGCCCATTTCCATCCATAATTCCCATCATCACGGTTTTTATTTTTCTGTTGTCATCCATTCTACATATATGCCCAAATAGACTTAGTTTTCTCTTCATTATTGTTTGCATTAAATCTTTCTTTATACTCAGTCTTCTTCGAACCTCCAAATTTGTCACCTTCATTGTCCAATTTGGGTGTAGTATCCTTCTATAGCAGTAGGCATTTCAAATGCCAATATTTTATCCTGGTCCGTCTTTTTAATTGTCCATGATTCACAGGCATAAAGAGCTGTGCTAAACACACATGTTTTTAAGATATTTAATTTGGTCTTGTAACTAATTTGTTTGGTTTTCCATATGGTGTTTAGTCCTGCCATGACTCCCTTTGCCTTTGCTATTCTTGCCTTTATGTCCCTTGTGCAATCATTATTCCATGTTAGCAAACTGCCTAAATATACAAATTCCGTTACATTTTCAATCACCTCCTCTTGCACTCTTATTTCCTTTTCTATTGTCTCTTTACCAAATACCATTGTTTTTGTTTTTCCCACATTTATTGTTAATCCAGCACGTTTGGCAGAAATGTGCAACCCACAACAGTGCCGGCCTTAGGATATTTCGGGCCCCGTGCAGAGTATACTGTACAGGCCCCCAATGACACAGGTCAAATTGTTTTTCATTGCGAATCATTTTATTTCAGTAGATTGTTAACAAGTACAAGTCACTGGCGGCGATCTTGTTTGACAGGTGGGGGGGACACTTTTGAACTGATATGGACAAAAATAGTTTTGAAGTGATCTGGTCAAAAAAGAACTAAAAAATGAAATTTTTTCACCTTTTTTGGTGTTTCTTCCAAATTTAGGGGACAATGGATGGTGTGTCCCCACTCTTAAAGGTGGAGGGTCTTGTCCCCCTTACCCTCCGGGATCGCCACTCATGCAACAAGTCATATTTAACTATACACGAGAATTCTGAGAAATAGAGGAAGTTGACTTTTGTTTTATTGACAAAAGAGAAGATTTAATCGAAACCATAATAATTAAGGTGTCTTGTTCATGTTAATTTTCTGTGACATTTTCGGGCCCCCCTAAACTGCGGGCCCCGTGCGACCGCACGGTTCGCACGCCCCTAAGGCCGGCACTGCCCACAAACATTTTCTTGCAATGTCTCACAGCTGTTCTCTAACAAGTCAATATCGTCTGCAAATCGTAAGTTGTTGATCTTTTCCCCTTGTACCGAGATTCCGGTTCCATTATCTTGGATCGTATCCATGACTCTCTCCAAGTAAGTTATAAATGATGATGCGATGTAGGCCTACTAAATAACAATTCCGAGATAATATTCCCGTATTCTTAGCAATTTTGTTAGATAGGCCTATATATTCGTAATGTGCTTTTTCCAAGTCAGATGCTCATCAACGTAAATGCCAAGAAATTTAGAAGATTTAACTTGCGAGATGGCTGTATTATCAACAGACACTACAAAAGTTTCCTGAGGTATCAGTTCTTATAAGATCGAAAAACAACAATACTCGTTTTACATAAGTTATACAATCAGTTTTAGAGTTGAAGGATAGCTAGCGGACCAGATGATAAATATTGATATATAACAGTATTATAAGGTCAGTAAACACAGTTTTGGGCATGGCAAATTCTTCTGATAGTGACAATGTTTTTGGCAAATTTACAAAAACATGAGCTGCATGCTCTTCCTACTTAAAATGACCACAAACTTTGAAAATTTTTGAATTAGCCTACCCAAGTGATTATTTCATTATTCTATTGTCGACGGCAAAACGGATGATGCTGGATTGGATGATAAACAGGCTGTAATCTAGTCCCCCTCTTGTGGGGGGGGGGAAACAAGTTTCCTGGTGGGATTTTCCACCCCAACACGTGTCTACATTACAATATTGCTGGCCTCTGGGGGGAAACATCAATCCTGGGGGGGAAAATTTACCCCCCCCAAAGACGTCTAGATTACTCACTGGATGATAAATGAGGGATACAGTTGGCTTAAAGAAGAGGCTCGACATTGAGAGGAGTGGCGACGTCGGACGTTTGAACCTACCAGAGGGCAGAGAACCAGAAGAAGTTTAGTCAGAGTTTAGGGACAATTTATTTGCCCACCTGTTAGACTTTTCTATTTGTCATTTAGGCCTCCTCATTAAATTAGAGCAATAATATGTGTATCACAATCAAATATATTGAAGTCGTCAGCGAAAATGTAATAAAATGGAGTATGTCCGAAGTATTTGAAATACTATTTATACATATTATGGAAAGCAATGGGTCCAAGGTCGATCTCTGCCCAGTCTTGTTGTCAAGACCTTAAACCTCAAGACCAAGACCAAGACCAAGACTTTGAACCTCAAGACCAAGACCAAGACCAAGACCAAGACCTTGAGCCTCGAGACCAAGACCAAGACCAAGACTTTGAACCTCGAGACCAAGACCAAGACCAAGACTTTGAACCTCGAGACCAAGACCGAGACCAAGACCCAAAAAATCACATTCAGGCCAAGACTTTTTTCCTTACAAAAAAATTGTCAAGTCGGACTAATCGTTATTTTAATTAAAACGTGAGTCCTTTATTTATTCAAGCAAATGAACTTTAAATGCAGACTGCATCTTCTTCTTCTTCTTCTTTTCCTTCAGGCTCGAATTAATCCCTCTTTGGAGAGGGGTCAGCCACTCGGATCCTTCTCTTCCACTTGTTTCTTTCTTGAGCATCTTCTTTCTTCAGTTTTAGGAGTTTTAGGTATGAAGATCCATAGAAAATTTTGGAGCAAAGTTTCACAACCGGATGCCCTTCCTGACGTCAACCCCTTTCGGTTTGGAACCTAGCCTTTGGTGCAAGCACCTACCCGCAAGGCGGCGAGGGCTCCAGGCTTATTTAAAGGCGGCCTGTACTCGCCTTGTCACATGACCGTCATAGAGCATCTGCAGCTTTTATCATAGGATGCGGTGCCACCCACATCCCATACCGCGCCCTGATAGCCTTGCCGCTGTTGGTCCGCGACTGCTTATTCGACAGGGTATACCTGCTTATTTCGCAGCTAGCCTCTATATCTAGAGGTCGTTCCACTATCCGCCACCTGTGGACGCGTGTGGTAGCAGTACAGCTCTCCCCCGCAGACTGCATAGAATTCCGAATTCGTATTTACAAAAGTCCTTCATGCAAAGTATTACTCCAAATGCCTTTTGTATTTTATAAAAACCAATTCGCTCAGAATTTCTTACCAAGACGTGCCTTGTGGAGCCTCATAAAAATTTTGCCATGTGAAAAAATACTTTCCATAGGTGCCAAAGTCGCTGGCACACACCGTAACTTTTCAAGCACTGGATTTAAATGTACAAATATTGAGCCCTGTTTAAAACCCTCCCATGGTTTATCAGATCGTCTGGCTCAGAAAAAAGTCTCGGCAGGGCTTCCAGATACAGCATAACTTAGTTGCTGCTGCCAATGGGTTTTCCTGACCAACAAGACTTGTATCCATCTGTAGGTATTTGTCGTAGGCTATGATGCAAACAGGCTTGATAAACTTTTTAATTCTTGAGTTTTGTTAAATGACTGTTCATATTGACAGCCGGTCTTGGTCTTGGCCTTGCGAGACCAAGACCAAGACTTTGAACCTCAAGACCAAGACCAAGACCAAGACTTTGAACTTCAAGACCAAGACCAAGACCAAGACTTTTGGTCTCAAGACCAAGACCAAGACCAAGACTTTTAAAAACGAACTCGAGTGCACTCGAGACCAAGACCTTGGTCTCGAGGACAACAAGTCTGTCTCTGCCACACACCATATTGAACTGTACTCAGAAAAGATACAAGGCCATTACAAAAGACCTGTTGCTTTCTATTAGTTGATAAACAAGTAGCCTACAGACAGGAGCGTCTATCCCCCAAAGTCATTGGAGCAACTTCCCCTTTCCCCCTCTTCTTCCCCTTCCCCTTCCTTTCCTCCCTAAATGGTGGCGCACACACTGACAGATCTGCCCTCTATTTTTTGGATGGAGCATTTGCTCCAAGGTTTCTATGGCGTAGACGCCCCTGCCAGATTAATTTGTCACAACTGGTGACTGTAAGATTCCTACGTGTTAGCTTACAACACCTACCGAGGGTATGGACAAGTTTCCTTGCAAGTATCGTTTGCTCATCTGGTACAGTGTTTGCTCTCCTTCCATTCGTTAACCACAACGCCTCCGTTCGATTTCTGTCTCTCTGCTGCGATGCCACCTGGTGGAGACAGGTAGCAGGGAGAAGTGGAGAAGGAAACGAAGTTGTCCAAGGATATTCTGTTTTAAGCTGGTGAAAGCTGTTCTGTTCCGGGCGACCGTAGGAACACTGAAACGAAAACAGAAACGAAAGTCAGAAAACGTAGAAAAGAGAGAAAATGCAAGCGATATTGCTGGCCGAAAAAAAAACTGAAGCCGTTGACTAAAATAGAAAACTAAACCGAAACTTTTGGCAAAATTGGAAACGAAACCGTAACTGCTTGCTAGACGCAGTTTCGTATTCGTTTCGAAAGTGTAACAAGCAAACAAGATCATACAGTTAGAACAACCTCTAGACGCATACACAGTAACGCAAACGCTTTAGGCCTACAGATAGATCGTAGACTGCTAGGCTTCATTCTCATGTTGAATTCGGAAGACATTTGATTTGGTTAGACCGTTAGACTGTAGGACTACAGTCAACATCGTCAGCCACTAACTAAAGCCAGATCCCAAACTATGCAGGTTGACTGTCATCAGTGACATCTTAAAGTCCATAGTTATGCGACTGTCCAATAATTGGTTTTCTTTTGAATTTAGCGTTTGTTACTGTCAGTGCATGTAATTCTATTACTCTGCTCACGTAATAATTCTGTTACCTATAGAAATAAATTCATATGGTATCAACAATGACCATAGTAGGCCTACTGTGACTGAACATCAGTAGGGACCTATAAGCATTAGACTAGACTGTTGAAATTTTCATGCACTTAAATTCAGTAACTTAAGTTTTAAAAAAATTTAAGGTGTTGTAGCACGTGCTTTTGTGATAAAAAAAATAAAATCTCGTGGGTTACCTAACCACGAGATTTCATTTTCTGATCACATAATGTAACAAACTTCAAACCACTTAACCATCCATGGTTATTGGCCTTGCCTTATCTCTGCACAGAGATGATACATATTCTGCGGCAATGGTTATACATACACAGAGATAGTAACAGTTGCAATCTGCATCCTAATCGTAATTCTGTAACTGAAAATGCGGCAAAAACAATCAGTTGGCCCAGGCCCGTATTAAGGGGGGTGCCAAGGGTGCAGCAGCACCCGGGCCCGCAGTTTTGAGGGGCCCGCATTTGCGGAAGTACATTAAAAAAATTTATTAACTTGTAATTGGGCCCCGCGCTGATGGCTATATAGGTAATCACAGTCCCTGACCCCCACTAGCCTTAATGCGGCCTTGAATTGACCAGATAGGGTTAAGGCGTAGGTCATTTTCAGGTCATTTAAGGTAAAGGGTAAGTTGTATGGGTCAAGGCAGTCAGGCAGACAGACGGGAAGACAGACAGATAGATAGACAGGCAGGCAGAGGCAGAAATAAGAAGCTCTTCTTAAATCTAGGGGAAAAGTCCATCAGTGGGACTTTGGAAAGGCTTTTGTTCCTTTTCCAAACCGCTGAGCCGGCAATGCATGGACGACGAGCAACAAAGTAATGCATAGCAAGACTTGCCGTTAACTTCGCACTTACACCAGTACCAAACAATAGCGCTTGATAATTAATCAAGTGTGCGCCAAAACTTGCCCAACGCACTCAGCAAGCTCGAACGTGCAACCGTTAGGTAACAGACCCAGCAGGCTAATTCAAAGACCACCGTGTTGCACTATAGCTACACGCAGGTAAAGGCAGACCTCTGGGTTAAGGCGTAGGTCATTTTCAGGTCATTTAAGGTAAAGGGTAAGTTGTATGGGTCAAGTCATTCGGACCTGATACGAAGTCCGGTAGATGTTGTCAAAGGCATGTGGAGATACCATGGCATGGCTCCTATTCGTTCCTGCGTCGACACGACCTGGAAAAGACGGCGGATAGAAGGCAGATGGATCGAAGCCAGATGGATATGTACTTCCAGTGTAGCCTGGAACGAAGACGTTCTGACATCTCCAGTGGTATTGCGCCGGCTGAAGAGAAAGCCACGAACGTATACTGACAACGACGATGTGATAATCGGCTGATAATGACATGACGACGACAACGTTGATGATGTGATAAGGACAACAACGCCAACGACGGCGACGACAACGATCAGTGTTTAATCTAGTCCCCCTCTTCTGGGAGGGGAAACAAGGTTTCTGGGGGAGCAAAGAATTTACACAAGATTTTCTTCAGCCATCTTGAAAAAGTTTCGGACTTTTCCTAATTTCATCTTCAAAAAAAGTTGATGACCGATTTTTAACTTTTTATACAGCAATTTCTCTCTCAAAAAGGTTGATGACCTTATTTTAGGAATTCATCTCTCTGGGGGGGAAACCATGTATCTACATGTATCGTGGGGGGAATTTTCCTCCCCTAAAGGTCTCTACACTATAATATTGCTGGCCTCTGGGGGGGAAACATCAATCCTGGGGGACATTCCCCCCCCCCAAAGACGTCTAGATTAAACACTGGACAACGATTATTATTGTTATTATGGCGATGTTGATACTGACGAGGACGACGTTGTCTACAGCAGACATCTACACTGAAGAAGGCAATAGTAAAGGCACTATATATTAGATAGCGCAGTAGTATTCTTTCCGTCTCACCGGGTCCATAGACCAACAGGCCTTCATCCAGGATATGCTCGACTCACAACTGGTTCTTAATCCTCCCTCTTCCATTGATGACCTCCTTTCTTGTTACAATTCCACATTCTCCAACCCCTTGACATTCATCCGCCTCTCATCACCAAACACCGCTCACACACCAGCAACCCTAAGTGGTTTACTTCCTACCTCCAAACCTTAAAAACTTTCCGCAGACTCCTTGGGCACATCTACGTGCGCACTTCCGAGCCCGCAGCTATAAAGCAAAAGCCGTCAATACCCTGAAATCAGCCACCAACAGATACCACAAACTCATCGCTGCTGCGAAAATGAAATACTATTTCTCACTTATCCATTCCAGCGCCTCCAACCCAAGACATCTCTGGAAAGCTGTCAACACTCTCCTTCATCGCAAATTCCCTCCCCACTGCCTAGCTCCCTTCCCTCCTCCTCTATTGCTGATATCTTCTGTTCATTTTTCTCGGACCCTACCTTATCCCTTCGCTTCACATAACAATCTCTTCTAGACACAGGGTCCGATTTGCCGGGGGGGTCGGGGGGGTTGGACCCCCTTGCTTCTTTTTTTGACCCCCCTGCTTAAAGCCTTTGGCCGACCCCCGAGGGGGTCGGCTTGACCCCCTCAATTTCATTGCCCTCAGTCCTAACCAAACGACTCCATAATGACCAATCGCAAGCAATACGGCCTTGTCAGCTTTGGGTAATTATTTATTATCCAGTCGGTACCCCAATTTTGAAATATCGCGTTAATATTGTTCACGAGTAGCGCTTTAAGCGTGGCATCTTCAGCTGTTGAGAGATATCTTACTTTAAGACAACAAACGGACAGAGGTCCCTTCACAAGCCAGCGCCCTCAGGCGAAGATCCCGGGATAAAGGCGCCTTTATGCCCGGGGTCCTCGCCTCGATCCTAGCCTCGAGCATAATTATCAGCTTCAACGCTACGAGCATCCAGTTTCGGGGTAAAGGTCGTGCAGACAGTGGTATATTCTGTCTGAGATGCGCTTTTGACCTCGGGTGACCTACATTAAAGTGCACATCTATAGTGACCAGTGCACAGCTGTAGGCTATGCTGTCAATTTTGTGCTGACAGTGGCTTTGAGACACGCAGTTTTATAGGATTCGACCTTTAAAATTATATGCATTCTATCAGGCTACACAATACAGTTTAAGTTTGCAAATCAGTATTGCATAGTATAATTTTAAGAGTCTCGGTACCGTAATTTCAGCCAACAGACAAGAACAGAATTGGAGATCGGCATGAGGGCAATTAATCGGCCTAGTGGCTCTCAAAAACGCGGTAAGTGAAGAAAAAGCATCTCAAGATGAGAAAGTACTTGCAAAGACACCCCGTATTTTACTGTTTTCCTTCAAGCAACAGCTATTAGTAGGCTACATCTGCTGTCACGGTGGATGATGGTCAAAATGCAGGCTCGTCTGAGCCTAATGTCACTGGTGGTACTGCATTTGTTGTTGAAAATTCCCAGTTCAACAACGTTCCTGGTCGGAAGTCTGCTCCTGACTCTGTTGTGGAACGGCAGAATATGTTCAAACAAGAACACGTCCAAAACGTAGGCTGCGTCTCCTACCATTGGATTATGGTCGAGCGCCCTGCAGAAGCTGCGCACTCTGCTTCAGAGAAGTTTCCGATTGACAATTTTCTGCCCATCGTTAATCAATTCACAACCGAGTTGACAAGAGGACTATAGCATCATACGAACTACAATGCTCAAGGTTTGGTTTTCTATATAGGCTTGAATTATATAATGATGAAGAAATACACAACTCAGAGAAAATCCATGTAGCAGTATATGGCGATGACCTCGATGAAAGCCTTGGCAATGAGCTCATAATATGCAGTGTTCTTATTTTTTCAAAATGTTTAAATACGAGACAGGTAGCGCATGCCTCAGCATACACGTAAGTCAGAGGCAGTTCATGTAGGCCTACCAATTAATACTTGACAAGGTGTTGAAAGTTTATTTCAAAATGTGGAAATTATGCTATGAATGTACATGGTGCTCATATAGTCACAAACTGTAGTGCTGAATGAGCATTCAAATCCGGCCCTGCAGCCCAGATTGCGATTGAGTACTCATGTACAAACAAGGCCAACATATGGGGGGTCATCAGCATTAACGGGCCATCGCTAACGCATTGGAATTTCAGGAATGACAGGAAATACGTTAGGCCTATATCCTGGCTGAAATCTGGGCACCATGGTGCCATAGATGAGCCAACTGGCATGGCGACTATTGTGCCAGAACAAAAGAAAAATGCACAACTTTTTTCATAGTGATGCACTAGTGTACTTGGTTCACTGGTTCGTTGGTTTTGCTAGTATTTCCAGTGACAGTACTTGGTGCAATGGTTTGTTAGCTTTGGTTGTGTAATTGTATTTCATCTTTCAGTGCAATTTAGTCACATCTGACGCTTGTGTGTACAATTTGTTGTTCCTATTAGCAAGACCACCACTGTTAGAGGTGGGGGGGACACATCATACATTTGACCCCCCAAATTTTCAAGAAACACGAAAAAAGGTAAAAAAATATCGCGCAAAAACATTTGTTAACTTCTCTTTTGACCAGATCAGTTCAAAAGCGTTAACTTTGTTAACTTCTCTTTTTTACCTGATCAGTTCAAAAGCGTCCCCCACCTGTCAAACAAGATCGCCGCCAGTGCCTATTGGTTCTTCAGCTAAAACTGCAACTGAAAACTCCTTTTAATTTTTAAATTTTAAATTGTTTTTCATGTCATGTTTGCATCGTAGTTGACTGTTGGTCATTGCAGAATCTTGACATATCATGAAAGTTCATTAACTTCATTTAAAAAATAACGAGTAAAAAATTAATTATGGTTTAAAATTTTTTAATTTTTTTTTGTAGAATTCCGACCCCCCTGCTTCTTTTTTGACAAATCGGACCCTGTCTAGACACACACTCCCCCTTGCCTCCTCCCGGACTGATTCACCCCTTATCTCAACCCTACTCCTCCTGCCTCTCAGTCATCGCTCCCAGTTCTCTCTCACGCCTCCGAAGCAGAAGTGTCACTCCTCTTAAACTCTCTTCCCAATAAGCAATGCGAACTTGATCCTATCCCCACCTCTCTTCTAAAAGACTCTGGCATCGTTCCTGTAATCATCAAAATGATCAAAATCTCACTCTATACCGGCAACTTCCCAATTGCATTTAACCATTCTCTAGTCACTCCCCTTCTCACAAAAGCAAATCTTGACAAGGAAACCTATATAACTACTGTTCCATCTCCAATCTTTCCTTTCTATCTAAGTTAACTGAACGAATAGTCCTTGCTCGGTTTTAAATACTACATCTCTTATAATTTACTTGACCTTAAAATTGCCTCCACCATTGCTACCTCCATTGTTCATTCAAAGCTTGGTTACTGCAATTCCCTCTTCCTCAACCTTGAATCCACCCAAATCAAGCGTCTGCAACTTATCCAAAGCGCACTAGCCAGGGCTGTCACTAGAACGCCCAAACATCATCATATCACTCCAATCCTCAAATCACTCCATTGGTTAAAGATCCCAGAGCGAATCCACTACAAAGTCCTATCACTAACCTACAACTCCCTACAATATTCCCAGCCCAGGTACCATGCACCGTGATCTCTTCACCATACAGGCAACCCACTCCACCCGATCATGCTCCTATCTCAGTCTTTCTCGAGCCCCGATCATTACTTATCTCAAGTTCTCCAACCGAGCCATATCCAACACAGCACCACGCCTCTGGAACGATCTCCCTCTGAACTGCCCAGATTCTCGGTTCTTCCATTATCATTACAACCAGTCCTCCATCCTCCTCTTCATCTTCCTCTTTCCATTAAAAATTGAAGTCTTACCTTTTCAAGTACTCCTACCCTGATTCATATGATCCACCGCCTTCCAATTCTTCTCGCCTTAAACGCCACTCGCCTTATCAGCTGCTGTATACATCCTCTCTTGTCTGGCCCACTGGAAACCAGATTCGGACCTCTTTTGGACTACTCTCTGGAAAACCCCCTCTGATTTGACGTAACGCGTTAATAGGCTGGTGCCCTGCGCTTCGCCTTCGAGTGGCGCTTAAGAAGTTTAGAGATTACGATTACGATTAAGAGTAATAGTGATATTAATAGTAGCAGTAATAGTAATAGTATAGTATTTTCAAGCCATCTTAAGAGGTCTCTCTTTAGGTCTGTTAAGATAAGGATAAAATAACTCATAGAACAAAATAGCATCGCAGAAGATAGCACAGCGTACTGCGTTTCCTTTGTGGATGTATCCTTGTGTCTGCTGTTGGTTGGAAGGTGTGTTGGTTGCACCGTCAAACCATTGACTGTAGTTCTCGACTTTTGGTCTTACTTTCGTTTGGGTCGATGGGTCGTGCGTTGCACATCGACCAGATATCCGGATTCGACCCGTTTCGCAACACCATCTCGGGCATAGTTCCTAAAATTACAGGCGCTGATTGTATTTGGAATCACAGATTTAAAAGATAAAATAACTTCCGTAGATAAAAATAATAATAAAAATAAAAATAATAATAATAACAATAATAATAATAATATCACTAACGAGGACCGCTAACTCCTGAACAAAACGCCTCTCTGAGGGCAGTTTCTAAGAGCTCGATGGATCATTTCTACCTCGGGCGAAAAAAAAATAATAATAAAAAAAAAAAATAATAATAATGATAATAATAATCGGCAACTTCTATAGTGTCACAGGGAATCAACCGATGGCGCTTTAAAAGTAAGCCCTAGTCGGGTCTTCCTAGAAAGTCAGTCCAATTCAACACAGAGGCAGCATCATCATCGCTGTCATCACCACTGTTATTTTCCCACGGTTCATATGATCGATCCTTCAACACTGATAAACGCTCCGGAGAATTAGATGTCAGGACTGGATGAGCCTCATAAATTTCCGGCTAAGAGATAATGTTCCAGAAGACGACAGCGTGAAGCTCTGGTTCGCATCCGAGACTGAGAGGCGCCGGTAAAGTTGGCTTGTTTCTTTTGCAGTTATTCGAGTCATTGTCTGCATTTTCAGATTTTTAGATTTTCGATCTGTTTTTCTATTAGATGATGATGATGATGATGATGATGATGATGATGATGATGATGATGATGATGATGATGATGATGATGATGATGATGATGATGATGATGATGATGATGATGATGATGATGATGATGATGATGATGATGATGATGATGATGATGATGATGATGATGATGATGATGATGATGATGATGATGATGATGATGATGATGATGATGATGATGATGATGATGATGATGATGATGATGATGATGATGATGATGATGATGATGATGATGATGATGATGATGATGATGATGATGATGATGATGATGATGATGATGATGATGATGATGATGATGATGATGATGATGATCATGATGATGATGATGATGATGATGATGATGATGATGATGATGATGATGATGATGATGATGATGATGATGATGATGATGATGATCATGATGATGATGATGATGATGATGATGATGATGATGATGATGATGATGATCATGATGATCATGATGATGATGATGATGATGATGATGATGATGATGATGATGATGATGATCATGATGATCATGATGATCATGATGATCATGATGATGATGATGATGATGATGATGATGATGATGATGATGATGATGATGATGATGATGATGATGATGATGATGATGATGATGATGATGATGATGATGATGATGATGATGATGATGATGATGATGATCATGATGATCATGATGATCATGATGATCATGATGATCATGATGATCATGATGATCATGATCATGATGATGATCATGATGATGATGATCATGATCATGATCATGATCATAATGATGATCATGATGATGATCATGATGATGATGATGATGATGATGATGATGATGATGATGATGATGATGATGATGATGATGATGATGATGATGATGATGATGATGATGATGATGATGATGATGATGTTGAACCCTGGATGGATATAGTAATAAACTTTTGTAATTTTTTAAAGTGCGCATTTCATCTCCTTGGCACAAGTCAACATGTGGCTCCACCAGTGGCGTATATAGAAAGGTGTTTGGGGGCTCTTGTGTAGAGCTTCGATGGTGGGGCCCCTTGAACGCTCTTCGATTTGAAAAAAAAACGCTGTGCAAAAAACTCTTGGCGCTTTTGCGATATTTTGCATATTTCGCACCGTCAGAAATATGCAACTATCATAAATCGTACCCCAATTAAATAATAATTAAATAACTACATTTTAATTATTTTCTCCAATTTATTTTTATAAAACATTTTTTATTTCTCCAGGCTAGCATACAAAAATTAACTAGAGAAAACAAATCTAAAAAACATTGTTCCATCTGCTATGACTGCTAAAATATGCATATAGGCCTAATTATTATCCACACTTAAATTCTGTCGAATTGTGAAAGAGTTGTGTTGGTCAGGGTAAGCGAGAGTTAATAATTCATGAGTTAATTCATGAGCATTTTCCTCTTCACTCTCATTCTCTTCAAACTTTGTGCGACATGTACTTGGTTGGTTGATAAAAATAATGAAATAATTTAAAAAATTAGACAAGTGTTTAATCTACGATAGTCTAATCGTATTAGGTAATCCATTCCAAATCAGTGGCCTTTATATATTTAATGGAAAATCTGCGAGAGTTAGTTCTGGCAAATACACTTCTTAAGGCTAATGAATTTCTAGTAGCGTAAGAAGGCAAATCTGAGTTAATACTGAAGAAGCTGATGTATTCGTCAGGTAGTAATTTATTTACATAGTGATACATAAAATAACTAATTCGAAGCACTGAAATTTGGTCCATTTAGAGAATTTCCAGGTGGAGGAATAATTCATTAGTGTGTGCTAAGTACTGTGAGCCACTTAGGCTAGCCTATAATACGGACAATCCTTTTTTGTAATAGGAACAATCTATGGTAATCTTAATCATAGTGCGACCGTACGTTACTTACCGGAATAACATACGCGTACCGTACGCGTACGTTAAAAAGCCACAAGTTTATCTGATCATTCACAAAGAACCTCAATATAGGCCTATAACTATAGTCTTATAACGTACGCGTACCGTACGCGTAGCCTACGTCAAAAATGAACAGTTTAGCTCTACAGTATTAATCTCCCCGTAAGCGGGCCAAGTTAATTACGAACGATACCGAAATTTAGTATTAGGCCTACCAATAACATGACCACTGGCACTGACCATCCTAGAAAGTGTATCGTAAAATCTTAATTATCTTCATATTATACATTAGACAGAATATTAGCAATTTGGAATTTTAAAGTTTGAAAGTAGATACCATTGAACTGATGTTATGGTTAAAATTGTTTACGACCGTCAACCCCCAACTATTAGGCCTATTGACTTTTCTTGTGCATAATGTTATGTAGGCTATTTTATTTTCGTCATGAACTGATGTGAACGTACGGTAACGTACGGCATAATAACATAAGCGCTACCGTACGTACGTTATAGACAAAAAATAACGTACGTACCGTATGTACAGTCGCACCTCGATCTTAATTAGAGCTGTACCGATAAGGCTTTTGCCGATTATTCCGATACCGCGTATAGCCGATTATTGCAACAGCCGATACCGCGTACGTAGCCGATAATTTCTTTATTTGTTTAGTGAATTTGTTCGGTTCCCAAACATAAACCTAATAGTACTACTATTACAATGCATTATGGAAGCACGTGTTTTTCTGCTTGCGCTTGCCGTGATAAAAATGACAGGTGGGTTGTTGTCAAATACTACAAGGCTTAGCAAAACTTCTTTGAATCTCGCTGGTGACGTAGTGCCATACCAGTGCAAGGATTATATATTAGAGCAGAGGTAGGCACATTGGGCGATATGGGCCACATTAAACGCAAAAAATTTCAGAGGGCCGGCCGGCCGGGTAACAAATTTTAAACTTCTTTTAACGTCTAACATGAAAAAGTCTACTTTTTTAAAATTCAATATATAGGACTACTCTTATATAAAATTGTGTGAATATGCATTAATACGTTTCCCATAATCGTATGGTTATTATAAAAGACGAGATTGGAATATTAATTAAGAAAGCAGCGCCACATCAGTAAAATGAGCAAAACTTCTCGTGATTTGAATTTTGTAATTTTTTTGAATTTTACGAAGAATTGTGTGGGCTGGATAAAATGTTGGAGACGGAATAAAAAGTGTTGGCGGTCCGAATCTGACCCGCGGGTTGTAGTTTGCCCACCTCTGTGTACACTGTATAATAGGTCCTTGGTTTCTACGGTGCCTACTAAGTAGTGCAATGTTAGATATAAATCAATAGTAAGAATCAAAACATAAGATATTTCTGCTCATTTTAATATTTTTAACGATTATTGTGCAAAAAACGTAAATTGTTAAATAATTTGCATCGGCGCCGATACTTTTTTGGCGATACCGATTATGCCGATTCCTCTAATAATCGGCCCGATTACGAATGCTCCCGATGCATCGGTACAGCTCTAATCTTAATACATCATTATACCCATAATCATCATCATCATCATCATCATCATCATCATCATCATCATCATCATTATTTAACACTTGACACTTGTTTATTTGGTAACCAAACTTTACAGTTAAAGCAGAAACATGCATTATGCATTATTATTATTATATTCCAAAGTTTGGCTACACAGGAGGCCCAAAAGGGGTCAAATGACCCCGCTACAAGGACCACCTGGGTAGTAGTACAGTAAGTGGAAAGCAGTCAATCATCCATCATTCTTAACTCAGTACTTAATTAAAGCCTGTAAGTATAATTATCGTTGTACAATGTTTTCACTGTTCATAACAAGAACTTAACTAACGCCAAGATAACATAATCTGTGATCAATCATGTGAACATTTATAATAATTCCGTGGATTAAACTTTTAGAGAAAACCTCAGCTTATTCATGAGCAGTCACCTAAATACATACTTTCATGCCAAATTAGCCCACACGCATATATGCACACTTATACCCATTTGCACCCAAGTGATACAACCTACTTATACACCTGAAAGCACTCATACCTTTTCATAGCCCTACGTATATGCATGCATGTCAACAACATACTTACACTCTCACATACATACACACAACACGCATACAAACACTTAAACAAACATACATAGATACATACAAATTAGCACATGTCCACACACCATACCATATATATACATACTCAAATACCAAATTGATTACACAATCTGCAGAGGAGTAAATTAACCCTTCTGTAAAAAACATTAATTCATAAAATGTGACGTGACAGTACATCCGTATGATGTATTATACAGTGCATTTAATATGCAATAAGATAGAGGTTACCCAATGAAACCCTTAAGAGATTATCTAATACAGTTGAGAAGTAAAATACTTCATTGTAATTATCATCATCATCATCACCGTTATAATACTTCATTGTAATTATCATCATCATCATCACCGTTATAATCATTATAATTATTATTATTGGGAACCATTAAGGCAAAGAAAATCTGTATAAGATATTTAGATTTTTAATAGAAAAACAGATCGAAAATTTGAATAAGCAGACATTTATTACCCTCATTCCATTCTTTCACCGTACATATTCCCCACGTCCCAAGTTATCTATTTGCATCTAAAGGAACCTTTTGGATATTCCTGAGAACGAGGTCTGACTTCCAAGCGTTTCCTTCTGACGCGAGTAGGGCCTACTATTTTTTTAAATCCTTTTGGATCAAATCTACCCGGAGGAAATAATTAAGTAATTATTATTATAATGGTGGCCATGTATATTGGAACAAAAATGATTTAGCAAATGCAGGATGCCATTGTTTTAATTCTCTGATTTTAATTTGAAGCGATTAATTAACTAATCGGACACCAGATGTCAGCATCAATTGGGTCAACGACCTGTGAGGTCTTGGGGGTGGGTGAGTGGGTGGGAGGTCACTGCAGACGAAAGCGTCCTTATTTCCGGAAGTTCAGTAGATATTGGTCGTTGGCGGGCAGCGAAACCGAGTTCGTCTTTAATTGCTCATGCATAGCCTTGAAATTCCCTAGTTGCAATAATTAACTTCTGAATACGGTTCTCATACTAGTTTCTGTCTGTTAGTGTGTCTTTCTTCCTGGATATGTGTCTGTGTGTATTTGAGTCTGTGTCTGACTATCTGTATGTTTGTCTGCCTGAAGAAGATGAATTTAGTCAATTAGGTTAACCCAGAGAAGAGCTATGGGTTTGAAGTGCTGGCGACTTCATTTTCTTAGCCTCATCATATGAAGACGAGTGGGCAGTCATCTCCCTTGCCGTCTGATCGTCACAACAACAGTGCAGAGCAGAGTACACATTTTATAGCTGAGTTTCCTGGGGTGCTAGTGAAACAGAAATCTTGAGCTGTCTCTCTGCCATAGCTAGTGGTATATGAACCCCCGACCTCTGGGGTGTCCAGCACGCCACCAATACATTACTGCGTGCCCCATATGGCTATCTAATAAATGAAAACTCTGAGGTTTCTGAAAATTCCGACGGTTTTTATCCATATTCTATTCTTTCACGATACATCCAATTCCCACGACACAATGCATATTCCCACCGTATAGCTTCCAACTAGTTCACTATGCCTCTGACTTCTCCGACATTCGACCATGGCACTGAAACCGACCCAAGAACCTTCTGGCTCTTGTCTTGCGAACTTCTTTTGACTAAGCGTCGGTTATTATTTAAGCTGGTCTGTCTCCCTGAAGCAGCTTTTATATATATATATATATATATATATATATATATATATATATATATATATATATATATATATATATATATATATATATATATATATATATATATATATATATATATATATATATATATATATATATATATATATATATATATATATATATATATATATATATATATATATATATATATATATATATATGTAGGAAATTAGCATAACATTAACATACATAATTAGTCCTACATTACATTTGATTATTTTCCCATAATTATGTGGCCTATAGCTCCTTCACATTTTCAATATTTCATTCTCTGCAAAGTTTCAGAGTATACCTGTATACCTGAAGAATCATTTACCACGTACATTCCGCTCTTACCAGTAGATCTTTCCCTCCTACTGGTCTGGCTATCTTCCATTTTACATTTCCGTAATTTTGGTCATGTCGGTTGTTTTTCCCTACTGGTTCAGACTATTTTCCACTGAAGATACATTTCATTCCGTACATTTCCCTTCTGCCTCATCTGATGTTTTCGGAGCAAATCAACGAGTTTACCAGCAAACCGGTTTAGATAACTACTCTCTACTAACACGTAGAAACGGATTTTCTGGTCATACGACAGGCTAATTCAGCGAAAACTAACAAGAATTAGATTAAACACGAGAAAAGCACTGGACTTGACGAATTACTCCGGAGCCTGCATGGAGCCAGAAGGTTGCTGGATCGATTTCAGCGCCATGGTCGAAAGTCGGAGAGATTAGAGGCATAGTGACCCATAGTCTGGGTCTCTCTTCATTAAACCTTTCAAAGCTTCAGTCAATACTTAACGCTGCTGCCCGCCTTACAGGTGGTCTCCAGAGTTTGGCCCACATGTCTGCCTCTATTTGAGACACTCTCCACTGGCTTCCTGTGCCCCAGCGTATACCCAGCCCAGTTCTTCTCAATCTAGACTTTTGCTTATGTTGGCCCCTCTAGTTGGAACCGTCAGGAATTGTGTCTTGAGCGCCTCAGTCTTTCTCTTCCTCTATTCCGGAAATGTCTTAAGTCCATTTTATTTCTTAGTGATAGCACTTGGGTCGGAAAAGCCTCTGAATCGTAAATTGGCGCTTTAATAAAAGTTCGATTACAATTACAAGTATCGGAGGAGTGCTGAAACGGTCATATTTAAAAACATTTCGGGTTTCACACGATAGGCTGAGGTTGGACCACTTATCAAAAGCAATTGAAAAAAATAAAGATCTGGTCAAATTTCCCGAGGAACATTAACAGGACGATAGTCAAAATATTTTAGTTCCACTTAAATCATCCTCTTAGATTCACTTCCAACTGGGTTTCGAGTGAGGCAGCCACTGAATATAGTTGCTCGTCTTAAACCCCATTTGCTGATAGCTATAGGTCTGGGATGCTTCTACTCATTAACAAGGCCCTATCGTTAACATCCAAGACATCTCACTTCTGCCAATAGGTCCTTCTCCTCACTGGCTCAGACTCCAATCTCCCACTGGAAAGACAATTTCCCCGTTTATTTACTGCCGACCATAAATATGTGCATGTTAACATACTGCACTTCTTCGAAATTTCTCAGCGCCACACAACAGCTGCGTGTCATAAGACCAGCTTATTCACCGGTGCCACATCCTAATAGAACCTTGAACACAATCATATTGTGTCATTTGACCCCTTTTGGGCCTCCTGTATAGCCAAACTTTGGAATATAATAATAATTCATGTTTCTGCTTTAACTGTAAAAGTTTGGTTACCAAATAAACAAGTGTCAAGTGTCAATTGAGAATAGGGTGCAATTTTTATGGAAAAAGTTTGAAACCTCTAACCCCGAATAATTATTCATCTTCTCCAAGGGGCACTTCTACTTATCGTCCCTGCCCACAGGTTTTACCCCGCAATCATACGCACCTTGACAGTCAAAGAATGATTGGACCAACCTCACTTCGCCCAACAAGCTGCTCCAGTCTGTTAAGAGGAGTGGTCGCGTCCATCGTCGGAACTGCGTCACCCCACGACCGTTGATATTCTCCCGTGTGGTAGTAGTAGTTACCCCGTTGCATCGTTCTGTCCACGACCGTCTGCATTTCAGCACAAAATGAAAGCACGAGCAGCAGCAGGTGCGCGCAACAGGCGCCTATACGAGATGCCAGCCTCTGTCAGACGGAAGAAAATGCAGCCTATGCATAGAACGAGAGCCTGGAATTCCCCGCCGAAAAAGATCCGGACTGCGTGGTTTATAGCTGGCAATTGAACCAGTTCATAGTTTGCCACACTTTTATGATAGATTAACCTACAACTCGGTAAACTCAATAAAAAAACCTATAGCATGGCGTATATTTTATTTACACAAATATATAGGCCTATAAGAGATGTTCTATATAAGTTTGGCATCTCAACCGCGTGAAGAGATGCAGTATTTACACTATTTATATGTATGTAAGTGTGTGTATGAATGTATGTATACATTATATTTCAATGTTGTATTATAGTGTATCAATATATGCAAACAATTTAAAGTTAAAGCTATGCTGACTGACTGACTGACTGACTGACTGACTGACTGACTGACTGACTGACTGACTGACTGACTGACTGACTGGCTGGCTGGCTGGCTGGCTGGGTGGCTGACTGACTGACTGACTGACTGACTGACTGACTGACTGGCTGACTGACTGACTGACTGACTGACTGACTGACTGACTGACTGACTGACTGACTGACTGACTGACTGACCGAATGAAGGAATGACTGTTCTGTGACACTTTGATGTACAGCATGTTTATATGTTAATCTAGTCAAATTACTTCTATTGGCGTCAATCTGACTGTCTCTTGAAGTGAATCGTATATAACGAAAGTCGTAAACCATTGGAGAAAGACAAGGAAATGAGGTCAGACCATGGCGTATAAATAGTACAATACCTTTTCAAAATTCTATGCTTATATTTTCAGGGACATCAATGGACACACATGATGGCGCTCGCATTTGCCTGTAGATGGTTGCTTGGCCTTACCACTCCTGGAATTTATCTATGGAAACAATTTTGACTCAGATCAGACTGCAGGGGCAACGTGTCCAGTTTTCATCGTAATCGAATCGTAATCTCCAAACTTCTAAAGCGCCACTCGAAGGCCAAGCGCAGGGCACCAGCCTATTCACGAGCGCTACGTCAGATCAGAGGGGCTTCCAGAGAGTAGTCCAAAAGAGGTCCGAGTCCGGTTTCCAGAAGGCCAAACCAAATCAGAGGGGGTTTCCAGAGAGTGGTCCAAAAGAGGTCCAAGTCCGATTTCCAGGAGGCCAAACCAAATCAAAGGGGGTTTCCAGAGAGTAGTCCAAAAGAGGTCCAAGTCCGATTTCCAGGGTACCAGATCAGGAGAGGCAGAGCAGCTGTCAAGGCGGGTGTCGTTTACGGCGAGAATAATTGGAAGGCGGAGTATCAGATGAGTCAGGGTAGGAGTATTTGAAAAGGTGAGACTTCAGTTTTGAGTGGAAAGCCCGGGGGTGATAGATAGAGGAACATGAGGATGAAGGACGGGTTGCAATGATGATGGAGGCACTAAGAAACTGCGAAATTCAGGGGGAAGATCATTCCAGAGGCGTGGTGCTGTGATAGAAATGGCTCGGTTGGAAAACTTGAGGTGAGTAGTGACTGGGGGTCGAGAAAGACTGAGATAGGACGATGATCGGGTGGAGCGGGTTGTCTGAATGGTGAAGAGATCACGAAGGTACTTGGGCTGGGAATATTGTAGGGAGTTGTAGGTTAGTGATAGGACTTTGTAGTGGATTCGCTCTGGGATCTTTAACCAATGGAGTGATTTGAGGATTGGAGTGATATGATGATGTTTGGGCGTTCCAGTGATAGCTCTGGCTAGTGAGTTTTGGATAAGCTGTAGACACTTGATTTGAGTGGATTCAAGGTTGAGGAAAAGAGAATTGCAGTAATCAAGCTTCGAATGAACAATGGAGGTAGCAATGGTGGAGGCAGTTTTAAGGTCGAGCATGGATCGTATGCGTCGGAGGTCACAAATGTGCATGAAGCAGGAGCGTGAGAGGTTGGAGATGTGGTTAGAGAAGGAGAGGTGTGGATAAAAAATAACAGCAAGATTGCGAACAGAGGAGTCAGAGGTGAAGGTCAGAGACGATGAGTTAGTCGAAAGGTTTATGGAAGGATCAGGGATTTTCTTGATTTGATCAGTAAGGCCTAGGATGATGAATTCAGTTTTGGAAGGGTTAAGGCAGAGGAGATTGGATGACATCTACTGTGAAATAAGGTTAACCACGTTGAGTAGTTGTGTGATGGCGGTGGAAAAAGAGCCTGGAGAGAAGGATATGAAGAGTTGGGTGTCATCAGCATAGAGATGGTGGTCGACAGAGGAGGATTGTATGAGATGACTTAAAGGAGTGGTATAAAGGATGAAAAGTAGAGGACCCAGGACGGAGCCTTGAGGGACACCACAGGAAAGAGGGAGGGGTTGTGAGCAGTGGCTGGAGGCTTTAGCAGAGAAGGATCGGGAAGACAAGTAGGACTGGAACCAGAGTAGAGCAGTGCCAGAGACGTCAAACCAAGAAGATAGTCGTTGAAGAAGGAGGCTGTGATCAATGGTGTCGAATGCGGCGGAGATGTCGAGAAGACAGAGGCAAGAGACTTGCTGACGGCTGACGGCAGATACCAGTTTATTGTACAGAGAGGCAAGTAAAGTTTCTGTGGAGTGGTGTTTAGTGAAGCCAGATTGGTGGGGGTTAAGAAGTGAATTCAAAGAGAGGTAGTCATTTAGCCGAGAAGGGACAATTCGTTCAGTTAATTTTGATAGAAAGGAAAGATTGGAGATTGGGCGGTAGTTGGATAGGCTTTCCTTGATTTTTCATTCTATGCCCCCATCCCCCCCCCACTGTAATAATTTCTGATGACGCCCACGGACACAGATATAGTGCCTTTTGGCGAATAATCCTTCTTTGCTGTAGTATAATGCAGTGGTCAGTTAGGGTAGCGACTCCTTAAACAAACTACTGATGAGGCCCTCCCTTGAATCCCTTCCAATCTTTCTCGTCCCACATGGAATTCGCCTTGGCAGCTCCTCTGCCTTCTTCTCTCACTTCACCTTTGGCAACTGAATTTCACTTTGTACCTCTGGACAACCCCTCAGATATTGAGGGTTAGGTCTTGATCCCCCAGCTCTTTCATCAGTGGTCCGCCTAGTACAGCATGAACTGTAGAAAATATGTTATTTCTTGACTTAAGCTGGCAGGCATGGTGTTTGAACAAAGACACTGCACTACGGAAAAGAAGTTACGAAACCATAGTTCAAAATAATTTTTGTAAACAAAAGTGTAATAGGCCTAGGTCTGAAATTTATGGGGTTTTGCAGACATCTATTTAGGCGTGTGCTCATTTTTATTTTTGTTTGTTGCGTCAATAAATTTAAAGAGGATGCTAAAATATCTTACGAGTCGTCAGTTTTTCGTGTGCAACATATAAACAGCATTAGATTTTGACCTGTTTTCATGTAAAATTTTCGATCCCCAGCTCTTTTTCGACAACTAAAACACTGAATAAGCTTGTGCCCTGCGTTTGTCTTTTTAGTAACGCATTAAAAATTTCTAGATTACGATTACGATAACGACCACTACTTGCTATAATTATATTGAAATATTCAAATAACGATTAACATAAAAGTGTTCGTTGAAACCAATCACACGCGAGGGCGAATTCAGGTGGAGCAATGTGGTCATTCCCCCAGTGGATTTTTTAAGGTGACGTCACTGAGTTACCTCATCCAACGAATCGGTTTTAGTGAAATCGTAAATTGACAAAATTGAGTGTGTAAATACTGTTCCTGAAATAAAAGGAGGACAAATAGGAGAATCCAAAACAAACGTGCAAAAGTGGAACAGATGGCAGAAAAACTATAGAAATAGTGAGAACTAGAACGAGTAGAGATGAAAGGCCCTTGAGCCGGCAGTGAACGAGTCCCATGGTCCTGGACACTGGACACTGGTCACTGCATCACAACACTTG
>OY744609.1:28597562-28602562 GCA_963556255.1 Allolobophora icterica | reverse complement strand
GCGCCGACTTTTGCTTTTGTCTCTGGGTGCCAGTCAGGGGCGCATACAAAACTTTTTTAGGAAATCATCTCCGAAAAAAACCGATGACCTTTTTTTAGTCATCCGGAAAAATTCATTATACATTATTTCGTCATTTTTCATCGTCTACTACATAAAAAAATTTAAAATGAGGGCCCATGTCTCCTAAAATATGACGACTTTTTGAGTAATTCATCCCCCGAAAAAATTTGACGACCTTTTTTTAGGAATACCCCAAAAATTAAATTTAAGGTCCGAATTCTTCTGGGTGCCAGGCCCCCACTGAACTTTTTCTCTGGGTGCATTGGCCCCCAAGGCCCACAAGAAGTCGGCGCCTATGACAACAACAACATTAATAATAATAATAATAATAATAATAATAATAATAAAAAAATAATAATAATAATAATAATAATAATAATAATAATAATAATAATAATAATAATAATAATAATAATAATAATAATAATAATAATAATAATAATAATAATGGAATTTTTTAAGGATTTGGGGCGACATCTAACCCAAAGCATGGGAGATCCGAAAGAAACTTGTTACCTTTTCCAGCGCCTAGGCCTATCGGTCTGCATCCAGCGCTTTAATGCCGTTGCTTTTATGGGAACCTTCGAGTGATTCGTTCCAGAAACCCACCGCACAGTCTTCGGACATAGTTTCAAAGCCTGAGGGAACAGAACTACCTCGGGTGCAAAACATAATAACAATGATGATAATGATAATGATAACGATAATAACAATGATAATAATAATAATAATAATAATAATAATAATAATAATAATAATAATAATAATAATAATAATAATAATAATTTCGCGGCACGTTTAATGACTTAACGGAGGACGAGTCCTGATTTCTTAGAAGAAAAAAAATACCTTAATATCTAAGTCCCCGAGGGATCATATGTCCTTGGGGCATAAAAAATCGTTTATTAATTTAAACTGACAAGTACACAGTAAGATTGCATGATATAGTGGTATACAGATGATTACAAGTTTAACAGGGGAAAAATAATACTATGCACATTTACATCATACACCGGGGATGAGGACCATACACTCCACGCTTAACTAGGCCTACTCCATCAGTAGGCAGTATCTTAGAACCTGAGGGATCTTAAATACCTCGGGCGAAATAATAATAATAATAATAATAATAATAATAATAATAATAATAATAATAATAATAATAATAATGATAATAATAATAATAATAATAATAGTAATAATAATAATAATAATTTATGAACTCCCGAGTGATCATATGTTGGCCTACCTCGGGGAAATAATAATAATAATAATAATAATAATAATAATAATAATAATAATAATAATAATAATAATAATAATAATAATAATAATAATAATAATAATAATAATAATAATAATAATAATAATAATAATAATAAGGTCACTCCAGAGACTAATTTTCACTTATTTAGAATCTGACTTCTATGTACCTCGGGGAATAAAAAGTAATAATATGTAACAGTATCATTAGAAATCTGAGTCATCTACTGCGAATGTTATACAAAATCCTGGAAACCAGAGTTTTAAAACATTATTGTCTCCAGCAGAGGCGTAACCTTGGTCTAAAAAGTGGGGGGTACCAAATTTTCTTCTCCACTTTCGCTTTTCGCATGGAGGCCATTATTTTTGGACATATTACCCTGCCAGTATTCTCATTAATTTTTATGTCAATAAAACAAGCCATCTTCTTAATTGCTGTATTAGTTTAATAGGGGCTCACATCATTTTTTCGCGCTTCTTAACAACTCAGAAACGCACTAAATTTAATATTTACTCAGTTACATCCAGTTATCATTACAATGCGGTAGCCATCCAGGCAGACATTTCAAGCCATGTTTAACCCCAAATACTTAGGCCCTATGCTTTTTTTGTTGACTCTCCACTGTCTCCAGATGGAATGGAACTTGAGTCAACTTCAGTTTACTCCCCGGAGTTGACCATGCATGGAATAACTAAATGACTTTCATGGATCCACTCTCGAAGACACACCACCGGGTCCTTAAAAGACGGACATAGGTCTATGTGCAGTGTGAGAATTGTAGAAAAAAGACTGGAGAGGGGGTCAGTCCGGTCAGACTTCGATGAGTTTGATCCATGTGAAAAGTTGAATATTTTATCCGTGTTTTGCAAACTAGGAAAATTCAAAAATGCAATAGAAAGCTTAAACTTCTTAAAGTGATGACATCACAAAAATTTATTAGTAATTAGTATGCAATTCACACGGTCACAAATCTCACAATAAACCAGAGAATAACTTTATTAGTATTTATTTATTTATTTATTTATTCCGGATATTTCTATAGCGCCTCTCGAAGTCAACTACTACTCAGAGGCGCTCCCGACTACAGCATTTGATACTGTGCCGGAATTTTCACGCCGAAGCGCCACGAGCAATTGCGAGTGAAGGACTTGCCCAAGGTCCGTACGCAGCGGCTACAGTGGGATTCGAACCTGCAACCCTCCGGTCACAAGGCACCGAACTTACCACTGAGCCACCACGCCCCATAGTAGTAACCCACAAAGTGAATTGTGAACAAAAATGCTAAAATATATGCGCAATATAATCACACTAGCACAACTGGGGGTTGGGAATAACCCCATGTGGCGTGAAATGATATCTTAACTGGGGTCCTAAGAGAGTCTAGGGATTGAACCTCCAACCCACCCGACAATTCTCACCCTGCCTATATGGGCAAGTTCTGTAACTCCTTCTAATTCTAGTTCAGAAACAACTGTGCATTTGTGCATAGATGGTCGGTATGCGAAGGTGACCGTCATTGCCATTTAAACCACACTCGCTGGTCCTGTTTTTCTGCAACTCCAAGGGAGGGACCATGCCAAGCGTGGTACCTAGGGATAGAACCAGAGGGATAATGTGACCACGTCCCCGTTTGATTTGGTGCACGCCATTGAGTTGCTTGGGGTGAACATTGCCTAGCAAACTCTTACATTAAGGAGATAATGATACTTGGGAAACAGATTTATACGGTCGTCAGCTAAGAAAAGGTCACAAGAAACCTGAGAAAATAAAGAATGATTATTTGAAATCCTGATGGCTAAGAAAAATATCGTAAAAAATATTGAGAACAGATTAAGCTTATCACAGCTTTTGACTGAAAAAAACAACAGAAAATGTGACCAAATAGGACTAAAACAGTATCATTACAAACGTGAGGACGAAATAGAGAAAGGTTGTTGATGCTCATGAAAGATTGACCTGTTCTTAATCTGAAGTTAATCATCATCATCGTCGTCGTTATCATCAAAATCTGCATTTGTGTTTGTCCAGTGCTTATGAGTATATTCGCCAGATGGCGTAAGTGTTGTTACTCTTGGACTAATCGCCAGAATCTGATGGCGTAATTGTTGTTACTCTTGGACTATAAATTATATCAACAGAAGTAATGGACCAGCGTTTACCTTGCAGCATTTGTTTAATTAAGGTGGGTCAACGGCCCTTTCTGTGTCACCTGTGTACCCAAACTAAACAAATTGATTTGCCTGTTTTTTGTCTGGTTTGTTTACCTGTTCAGTTGGATACCAAATAAAAGATTGATTGATTGATTTGTGTTCGATAACATGCAACGCAGCATAATTATCCGTGGATCGATCAGGTCGTTGCCTCGTCTAATAATGAAATCCTTAATTTCAGGACTATCCCTTCCTTCCTTACTTCCTACCTTCATCCATCTTCTTCCTTCCCTCCTGCCTCCTTTTATTCATTCAGTTTCTCTGTGCATCCTTATATCCTCCCATCCTTCTACGTTCCTTCCTTCCTTCCTTCCTTCCTTCCTCCCTCCCTCCCTCCCTCCCTCCCTCCCTCCCTCCCTCCCTCCCTCCCTCCCTCCCTCCCTCCCTCCCTCCCTCCCTCCCTCCCTCCCTCCCTTCGTTCGTTCGTTCGTTCGTTCGTTCGTTCGTTCGTCCCTTCCTCCCTCCCTTCCTTCTTTCCTCCCTTCCTTGCTTCCTTGCTTCCTTGCTTCCTTGCTTCCTTGCTTCCTTGCTTCCTTGCTTCCTTGCTTCCTTCCTTGCTTCCTTGCTTCCTTCCTTCCTTCTTTCGTTCGTTCGTTCGTTCGTTCGTTCGTCCCTTCCTCCCTCCCTTCCTTCTTTCCTCCCTTCCTTGCTTCCTTGCTTCCTTGCTTCCTTGCTTCCTTGCTTGCTTGCTTCCTTTCTTCCTTCCTTCCTTCCTTCTTTCGTTCGTTCGTTCGTTCGTTCGTTCGTTCCTCCCTCCCTTCTTTCCATCCTTCCTTCCTTCCTTCCTTCGTTCGTTCATTTCATTCGTTCCTTCCTTTTTCCTTCCATCCTTCCTTCCATCCTTCGTTCCTTCCTTCCCTCCCTTCGTGCCTTCGTTCGTTCGTTCGTTCGTTCATTCGTTCCTTCCTTCCTTCGTTCCTTCGTTCCTTCGTTCGTTCCTTCGTTCGTTCCTTCGTTCCTTCGTTCCTTCGTTCCTTCGTTCCTTCCTTCCTTCCTTCGTTCCTTCGTTCCTTCCTTCCTTCCTTCCTTTCATTCACCCATCCTTCTTGCCTTCGATCCTTCCTTCCTTCTTCGTTCCTTCTTTCGATCCATCCTTCCTTTTCCCCTTCTTTCCTTCTATCCAACTTTGCCTCGCAGCCCAGGCCACGGCATACATCCTCGCTGACGGCATTTTTTATCCAGCTTCCGCGATTGGAACATAAATCTTTTGGCGGGAAGCAATAGACGACCTCTGTGGACGAACAGTCGAACAAATCGATCGCCATTTTGAGCTCTTTTAATTCAAAAGCGATCCGTCTGGTTTTAATCGCATAACAGTCAGTAGTAGGCCCTATGCTCAAAAGACATGTAGGACCTACAGACCTACTTGTCCTTTTGTCTGTCTGTGTATTTGTATGTCTGTCTCACCGACTAACTCCTGCTTTCTTTTCTATTTCTAACCTAACCCAGAAACTTCTATTGCGCCG